>JAOEHX010011713.1:0-29043 GCA_025448015.1 Bolborhynchus lineola
ATATCTTTTTATCCAACCTTCCTCTTTGCCTTAGCTGAACAATTAATCTCTCTTAATCTCGATAGAGATGGTTAACTTCACTTCCCAGTTATGTGCTCTGTGAACCACCTCCAGTGTTTTGCTAGTATTTTAGCAGTCCAAAACTAAATGGTTATATCCAGAGTCAATGGCACAAGAGATATATACACAGGGCTATTGGAGCCTCTTTAACTGAATGCCAGCTTACATAAAACGTGATTTAAATGTAAATATGATGGAAAAAGATTACACAGACGATGTCACAAGTTTGCGTGATGAATAAACAATATAATTATCTCAAAAGAATTTTTGTGGGGTTTTTGGGAAGGGGCTTGGGGGTTTTGGAATGCTTATAAAGGTTTATATTCTGACACTGAGATCATGACACTTGCTTGGTACTTCTGTGAAGAGAAAACCGATGGTTTGAGATCACTGTTTTTCTGATAGGAATAATAACTGTGATTGCCTTGGAACTACAGTAGTTTGTTCCAGGAGTTCCAGTTTGTTCCAGTTGTTGCAGTAGTAAAAATAAGGTACAAAAAGGTGATTAGCAGTGCAGATAAGTTGTTTGCTACTGAAAATGTGTAACGTCAGTATGTAGTTCTTACAGTGATAAGAGCTATTGCAAGATGAGGAGAGGAAAGCAGCCTGCTTATCATCACAAGGTGGAGTTGGAAGTTTAACATCGGCATCACTCTCAACATGCTAACGTACAACTTTTGATCTCCAGATATTGAAATAACCAGCATTTACTATAAAGTATGCTTGAAATTTATAATTCTAGCTGCTTTTGCTTACTGGATAAGCCTGATTGCTCTTTACATGAGACATCTAGGCGTATTGTCAGACTACTTAAAATATATTAATGTGGGGTTATGGCTGGTTTAGTCTGGGGTGTGTGCAAGCACATGTACATGTATCAGTGTATTATTTTTATCTTTTATTAGAGGGATAGTCTTTGTGGTTTGTTTCTTGGTGCTGCTGGTTGTGTTTCAAGAACAAGCAAGAAAAAAAACCTAAGGGTTCCAGGAATAGCTTAAGTGCGGCATTCAGAATTGATTTCTGCTTATTATAACCTTGATGCTCTGCATCTGATCATCACTCTCCCCCCTCAAAAAAAAAAAAAACCACCCTCAATTTTTGTTCTTGCTTCTTCATAAAGTAGTCATATGCTTCTCCAAAGTCTCCTGACATAGCAGTAGTACAAACTCTGGGCTCCTTGGATCTTCCTTCAGTTATTATCTGTGCATACTGTGAAGTTACCCACTCTTGCTGGTGCATATGTGCATCCAGCTGAGTTTGTGTGATGGTGTTTGTGGTGAGATGTTTTGTGCCCCAGCGCCTGAGGGTGGAGTCTGCCTTGGGCATGGAGAAAAGGAGCATGCACTTCTCATTTGTGTTCAAGAGTGCAAATAGAACCAGAGAAGTGTTTGCTTTCTGTTGAGCAACATCTTAACATGGGTGAATTTGAGTGTTTATAAAGAAATGGATCAAATCAAAACATGTCAAGAATAGTGCTTAAAGCATCTTTTAAAATATCTTGCCTCAGTATTCTGGAGAAAAGTTTTTGTGCTTTTATTGTTGTTCCTAAGTGAATTAATAATATGGATGATCAGGCTAGTTCAAGAATGCTGAAATTATGGCAGGATTGTACTCCTAATTGAATGCCAGGTTTTTGTTGTTCTGGTGCTATACTCTTAGCGCACCCAATGCTTCATATTGAAGTAATCCTGGGCTAGAGTTTTATTCTTTCTCCATTTGCATTAGCAGATGAACTTAACATTCAGATGGAGAGATCTGAATTCAAGAAATGTGGTTAAATCTCCTTTTGTTAGGTCTGTACAGATTTAAACAGAAGAATTTGACTTTTTGTTGTACTTTGGTAAATGGAAGTTTGCCCAGGTTAAGGGCTTTAGGATTTGGCTCAATGTTTATTTTAAATGCTCGTTTCCCAGACATAAACTGTTCTAATAGAAGCATACAGATATTTGAGAATATGCTGCAATTGTATTTTTGTGTGCTTCAGATATGCTTCGACTAGAAAGAAACAGGAGATGTTTGAAGCATGAAGTATATTTTTCCTGAGGCAAACCTTTCCCATGCTGCAGTAGCACGGTGGACTGGTAGACATGTTTTCTGTTGGTTTTTTGGGGGAATTTTTTGTCTTTTCCTACTACCTCATCCAAGTATGAGTATGGTGATAAAACAGAGATACAGGCTGAGTCTTTTTGCCCTGAAGATAAATTTTGCACTCAAATATAGGATTGGATGGGGTCAAGAGTAACTTTTTTGATGATGAACTAAGGGAAAACTGTCTTTAAACTACAGATACGTTTTCATTATCATGCCTAAAGTTATTTGCTATTTTTGGTACCATGTAGCTTCTGCAGCCTTGGTTATGGGGTTTTTTTCAGTGAAATAAGAAGTGCAGGTAGCTGATGTGGAATGTTTGGGTACCATTAGCACTCAGGTTTTACCATTGAAGATTTATTTGAGTCCAGAAGTTTTAATCTTGAAAGAAGCATTGATTTAGAGCTGAACTGTTGATTCTTGGCCTATTGTGGTGTTTTTTGTTGTTGTTGTTTGGTTGGTTTTTTTAAATAAGCAAAAAAATGCAAAACAATTTTTAGATGTTGGATTTGGAAGGAAGTGATGTTTCCTCACTCACAGCATCTGAAGCTAATTTGAAATCTACTGATTCTGCTGCCTGCAAATAAACTGCAAGTTTGATTCAACATCTGGGCAGGGTATTATTTTTGGAAATACTCTGGACCACTGAAAAAAAAAAGGAGCGGAGGACCCACTTTTCTTCACTCCTCTGGACAGGGCTGTTGGAGGAGAATGGAAGCTTTCTTCTGAAATGTCAGATTTATTATGTGGAGATCGCACAAAAAAGGGTGGGGGTCAGATTCAGATTGCCAACTTTTCCTAACCACAAAGCAGAATATACTCCCCTTTCCCCACTCCAGGACTCCATGTAATAATCAAGCCATTCATACTGGTTTCAATCAGCATTTTAATACTTTTTTTTTTTTTTTTTAAGCTCTTCAAATATTTTTTAGCTAAAAGCTGATAAATGGCTTTTGGCTTACCAGGTTGACATTCATCTTCAGGAAAATCATTGCAACTTTGGCAGGAGATATGAGCTCAATTAACAAAAATGCATAAATTGAATTAGGATTCTGTCTCATGCGTTATCAAAAATATGTTGTGTGCTTTTCTAAATCTGCAGTTAAAACTGTAACTTTGTATGGGCTAGCATATCAGCCACTTTGCTATACGTGCTCTCTATCAAAATCAACAAAGGCAGCCTTGTTAGGCTGTACGGTTCAGGATGCAGTTCACACTGCACTGCATCACTTCAGAGATTGGAAGTACTCTTCAACAAGCTCAATTGAAATTGTCTTCCAGACACGAAAATAGCATTTCTTCTTTTTTGGGATATGATGGGCTACGGTTTCCATTTTCAGATGAAACCATTCAGTTTTTGGCTCTTTCAAGAACTGCCTTTTTATTCCATATGCTTATAGGTGAAAGAAACAAATATATCAGTTGATTGTTTGCTGACTGAGAGTGAGAGCATGGCATGCACACTGTTCTCTTGCCATGCAAATGAATTGAGCTAACTAAAAATCTGACTGCTTTATGCAAATTATACTCACAAACTAAACAGTATTCCCAGACATTTTGAGATGGTTGTATTTTAGTAGTGTGGGTTCGGGGTCACTTAGCCTAGTGCAAAAGTGACAAAAAAAAGACAGATTTCTGGTCAGTTGTTCCTGTTCTCAGAAATAACTTAGTATGAAGGATTTTGGATCACTGTTGTTGATCAGGTTGCAGTGGCTTATGAACAAGCAATGTATTTTGCCTAATGCACAAGCAGGCTTAGCTACTACTTTGTGGATTCCGTTAAAGTTTATGAATTCTTCTGCCATTACTGGAAAAGTCCTGGGAAAGAGGACAAATGCTTGAATAAGGAATGCAGGATCAGGGTATTACTGTGCTCATTTGGATGAGCTTCTTGGGGTTACTGTTGTTTCCTTGCAGTTCAGGTAAGCCACACATCAGATTTTGTATAATTTACCAGCAAAGGCAGTGATTAGCTTGTTTCAGATGACTGTATAATGTTTGTTGGAATTCTATCCTTTACATTTGAACTGGGATTGCTGTGAATCTGAGGGAGTAAGATGAGGTGAAGCGAAAGAAAGATGCTAACAACTGATCTAGAGGAAGAAGAAAAGCACCTAAATGGTTTGGGATAAAGTATGAATTTTCTTCTATCTCTGTAAAACTTTTATCTTCCCTTAAAGGTTGATATATTAGTTTAGTGATACCAACACTTCAAATTTAAACCAACCTGCTGGCTTAAAACTTGAGACCACGAGGAAAGCACAAAATTAGGCAAGTTTAATCATAAATGTTTAAATAAACATAGGATTTAGCAAAGATATGGTTAAGAATTCTGAGGCATTAATAAGACTAGATTTATGATTTCCTGTAATAGAGTCTACTCTTATCAAACATGCTCTCACAAATATTTTGCTGTTTGAATATATCTGTGGCTACAGGGCCATCCCCTGTGTAAGGCTGCTAATGAATGCATTTGGAAGCAGATGAGGAGTGTTAAGTCTGTCGTCTTGGAGGGTGGGAAAACTTTTATCCTTCTGCTGGAGCTGCATCCCAGGACTGCTGCTTGTCTCTTTACCACTTCTGTTATCTCAAAAGGCATGGCTGTATTTTCCTAACATGGCACATGTGCATCTTTTCCTGACAGGTATTCAGATGCTGCAGTGTTTGGCACAGGATAAGAACACAAATGTATTCAGAAATAGCGCCTCCACAATGATTTTAAGTAGAAAATGAAGCAAATAGTGAGGAGAAAACAACTGGAAAAATGGTGCAGATATGACTTGGAGAATCATTTTACCAGCTCATGAGTTCCTCTTGCTTTGTGTGATTAAAAAAAGAAATATTTATTTTAGAGTACACTCTTGCTTGTATGGCCATCTGCCACCATTTTGGAAGAGAGATGAGGATATCTATTTGTGGACAGGTTGTGTTCTTGGAACTGCAGGATTAGGCTTGGGAATTTGTCATTTTGGTACAGGGCTGTCATATAAATGTGGTAAAATCAAGTAATTTTCTGTCCTTTGTATACTTATTTGTATAAACCAGGTAAGGAGATTTCCATTTTCCCCACTCTAAACAGTCTTGTCTACTGAAGTTGTCTGGTTTTTAACATGCTTGGGTAGTCCCTACCATAATGAGGTATTAATCTTGGCCAGATTTATTTTTTTCTTGCTGGGAAGATTTTTTCTTCCATGGGTTTTTAGAAAGATAACTCTGCAAGTGCCCGATAATTATAATAAAATAATTTTTCTTTAGAATACTTCAAAGCAGTGTTTGATTTTCCCATATTTTATCCTTTCCCTTTTCATCTTCAAAGTTCCTCCTCCTGAGAAATCTGTGTGAGGGTGGGGAAGAAGCAACAAATAAACAGAAAGATACGAAACTAAATGTAAAATGTCTTTTTGATTTTACTGTGAGTAGAGTTGATACTGGCACTTTTCCTGAAAACCTAAGAAGTTACATTACATGCCTGATGAATTCACTACTCTTGCTTCTGGAAGTTTCTTCCTCACCTTCTCAGGGGTGCTGTGCCATGGTATCCTCATGAAGGTGATGAGACATGGTGCCTTTTAAGGGCTACAGATAGTTTATCTCTAGTTTTGGGCACATAGTTGCACTGTTTTCACCAGTAGTCAGTTCCTTAAGTTCCCGGCCACCCCTTTTCCCCCCTTTTCACAGGGTGTCCTCTGCATTGGTTGTGCCAGTGCTGAGTGCTGCAAGCAGCTATGCTGATATGACTGTGGTGATGGCTTGGGAGTCACAGGGGACACTTGGCAAAAGCATTCCTTTAGCTTTGCTGCCAAAGAAAACACATGTTCCTAAATAGGAAGGCATAGGCTAACATGCTCCATTGCTTTGTTTGCACATAAAGTATTTTGCAGTCAGAAACAGTGCTGCCGTTTCCATGCCAGCAGAACCATCTTGGCTGTTAAATAATCTTGTCGCAGCTGCTGAGGAGGAGGAACATTGATGCCAAGAGCACCATGTACTGTGCTACTTGGTATTTTCTCAGTGGAGTAGCAGCAGGATCTGGGTGCTGAGGCCTTTGCAGACAGCTCTTGGCTGGGGTTCAGCAAAGGCCTGTTTCAAAGGCTGGTGAAGTTCAGCAGGCCCCAAGGCGGGGTGATGACTCCACAACAGTCAGGTCCAAATTTGTCTTATGGCAAACCGTGCTTGTGTAGCTGAAGGCTGGCAGTTCATCCTTCGCCTTCTGATTGTATGACATCAAGATAGTGGCTGTCAGTTACAACTGCTCTGCTTGTCCTCTTTGTTGGAGGCTAAATGGAAATGTAAGCAGTTTCCACTGGACTATGGCTAGGCACTGTACCTGTCCTAATAAACCCTGAGGTTCTGATAAACAGGATTGTAAAGTGAAGAAGTCTTTGAGACTGAATGACAAACTTGGCATTGCAGTCTCCCACCAGTCTTCTTTTTTTTTCTTATCTTGAAAGGTTCCTCTCCATGTGTTATCTCTGAAAGTCACTTTCAGATTTTTCCTGGTATGATAACTAACCTATAGACAGTGTTGAAACTGATATATATGCATCCAAACATTCTACAAAATATTTTCTTATTTTTTTGCAGGTATAGAAATATAAGCTGAAATTGGGTGAGCAGGATTTCATGGTGGGTTTTAGCAGTCATCTTAAAACTCTTACCTCAGAGCATTTATTTGGGGAACAAAGGCAGGATTTTCCTAGAATTCCAGAATTGGAATCCCAAGAATCTTATGAATTGGTAGAAGTTCAGGGGCAGTGATGGTATACACTATCGAAGAGCTATATTTTACAAGTAGACCATGATGACCTAAACAAAGGATAAATGCTTGTAGTCATGCTGATTAACTGTTCCTAGTTATGAAGTAACAT
This sequence comes from Bolborhynchus lineola, assembly GCA_025448015.1. Taxonomy (NCBI): domain Eukaryota; kingdom Metazoa; phylum Chordata; class Aves; order Psittaciformes; family Psittacidae; genus Bolborhynchus; species Bolborhynchus lineola. The sequence goes on from JAOEHX010011713.1 coordinate 7,017, forward strand.
AAACTTCAGCCTGCTTTAATACGTATAGTAGCAGGATCCTAACTCATCTTGCCTCTGTGGTAAATAAACTTTCCTGTTTTGACCTGATAGCACATTAGCAGAACAACATTACTGAGTTAGGTATGTCTCAAGCTTGTAAGTCGCTGGTGGTTTTCTTTCTGCAGCTTCATCTTTTCATTTACATTATTTAACACCATGCGGTAAAACATGAAGTTAATTATCTTTCTTGCATAAGAAATAGGAATACTCCGATAAAACTGACTGGCTGTTGTACACTGATCTATCTGTTAATGAAGAGAAGCCTCTGTGTTAAAATTAAAATCCAACATTCTGGCACATTTTCTTTTCTGGGACTACAAACTTCATCCAAGATTAATTCTGGTCAGTTTACTCATAAGGATTACTTTGAAACACACGTTGTGTGTTCTCAACTAGAAGAAGTTTTTGTCAATTTCTGAGAAAAATACTTTCTTGAGCAGATAAAAAGTTATACTAACGGAAGTGCTGATAAATAAAGTTATACGGATTATATAAGTCTCTGCTGCTGTTATCTTCACTGTATATAGAACCCCTGTCAGTGAGGGATCATTGGCTTCCTTGCAGAGATTGTGGACAAAACCAAGTGTTTTGCTTGAAACACAGCTTGGTGTTTGTATCTTTCTTAAATTTTCAGGATATGTTTAAATCAAATTTAATGTTGTGCCCTTTACTTAGTTTTAATCCTCCAGGATGTATGCTTTGGCTCTTTCCCAAGAAACATATCTTCTGAGACTCCCAGTGAACTTATTTCTTCAGATTTGAGATCTTGCTCAATTAAAGAGATGCTGGTTTTGTTTTGTGTTTTTCTGTATGAGTTTGGGGTGGTTTTTTTGGTTGGTTAGCTGTTTCTTTTATTTGGTTGATTGGTTGAAGTACACTATTGCTTTTGAGAATGAAGATTCATGTTGTGACCTTTATCTGTACCCATCTTGATGTGTTCAGAACATGCCTAGTGATTACAAGTTTTTGTTGTCTCCGCATTCCCCCACAACAGTGCTTTGCTTTGGGATTGGCTATGTTGAGAGCTCTAGCAGTTAATGTAGTGGTGAACCCTGAACCCTAACATCCTTGGTGGGATGTGACTGCTTTACTTTTTATGCTAATGGGATGCTACATAATATCATTTGGTATCTTCAGGACAGTGGCATGACTCCAAAGAAGTACGTAGTTAGACTTCATATTGAGCCTAGATATAAACAGAATTACTAACTGCATGGGAAGTTTTCTTCAAGTTAAACTTTTTCTCAACTTCCCACATTCAAATATTCTTGGACAAGGACACAATGGTTTGTTACATAAACATGATAGAGGTATTAAATCATTTTGAATTTCCAATCTTGCTCTTAAAATTTGACTGGGAGTTTATCAGAGGTCTGGGGGAGTTTCTGCAAATCATATTCTGGGGGAAAAATATCATTGCTACGGATGCCATGTAATAGAAAATGGGTATGTGGAAGTAGCTTCCCACAAGAATGAGAGATTTGGCAACCTTATCTCAGTACTCTAGAAGGTAACACTTTGGGGGCAGTCTGCCTTGAATGAAGTACATAGAAACAGATGCAGTATTAACACGTGTGCCTGGTGCTCTGTGTGGAATGTTTTTACTCAGAGTAGGTGCACAATGAAGATGTTTTCTTTTTTCTTTTTTTAAATGATGATATACACTCTGTCTTTCTGTTTGAAAACTGGAGAAGACCCTGGTCTGGTTTCAATGGAAACTTCTGATGGAGGTTTTTCATTCAGTGCTAGATAAGTGTTGTGTTTGAATCCCACATTAAAAGGCATCTGCCTCAGATGGACTCTGTATTGCAGAGACTATGGTCATGTGCATGTGAAATTACATTGGGAGTCAGATGGGATTAATATTACTTCTCCAGAATAAGCAGTTTTTGTGATCAAATCAGATTTATGGTTACAAAGTCTCCGAACATCTCCTTGGGTTCTGTGATTCTTTGGATTCTCCAAGATCCTTTCCTGGTTCCTAGTTATGAGAAATAGTTTGCGAGGCAATTCATGGCTTTCCTGAACAGATTTCCTGCAGTAGATTGAAAGTTCTTCATGGTAAGAGAAAGTTGCTCAGCATATTTTAAGGAGAGAAAGAAATGCACAATTCTCCTTTAAGCAAGTGATTCATTATTGGACAAGAAATATCAGTTTGGAATAGTGACATCATGAGAACGAGGGGTTTGCATCTGCTTTATGCAATTGACAGATATCCTGGAGATAACTATTTTTAAAGTTCTGTTTCCTTTGGTAAACATTGTGGCTTCGTAGCACTGTCTCAAGTGCTCCTTCATCACCCAGATTTATAGCTTGCAGTTCCAACCCTCTAAGCCCTTTTTTCAGTGATGGACCAAGAAAGGAAGTTTATCTATCCTTTCCGCTACTGGAATAAATAATGGCAGAGTTTCAAACACTGCATTCATATTTGTAACTTCACTAATGATGCTCATATTTCTTAGTGCTAACACCTCTCTGATGTTTAGTCGTGTTTATATTCCTCAGAGGCCTTTGGATAGTTTTTTTGCTATGTCCTTCATCTGACTCAGGGTTTTTTAGGACTGGTGTCAGAGTAAGCAACAGCTGGCAAAGAAAAAAAATTGCTTGGTTCTCTCAGCATCTTGTGTCAATTGATTTATGGTGATTTAGATGTTTTAAGAGACGATGAGTGTGGAAGGCTGTGGGGGATTGGTAACGTGCTGAAATTTCATTTCTACTTACTCAAAGCGTTTGACTGAGTAGCTGTTCCTGCTGTCTGGTAGCTTCTTAGCAGCTGTAAATGAAGGTCTTGATCCCTTTCTGCTCATGGAGATCTCTGTCACACAGCTGTCTCTACATCATGTCCCTGGTTGATGTTGTGTTTAGCAGAAGCACTGTGTGACGTTTGGTCGTCATCTGTGTTCTGTGTTTGCTGTTATTTTTAGTTTGAGTCTTGCCAGGGTTATGCAACCGTAGCAGCACAACTGGACTGCTTCTCCGGATGTCCAGGGGCAAGGAACATGCTTTTCTCATCCCATGAAGATGAATGAGCAGCAGAGTGATTTCTTCAGCTCCCAGTTACTTTCCTAGAGAGAGGAGCTTGGAGAGGGAAGAGCTGTTGCTGGAGTGGGGATGTGAATGTGAATAGACAGCCACCTTGCTGGAGGAATATGCCTTCCTCCTCTTCTTAGTCCAATTAATTAACAGATATGTACACATAATGCAAAGTATTGTGACTTCAGTGAAATGAGCTCATGAAATTGCTTACTCTTTCCAATGCCTGACATGCTGTCCTGATCACAAAGCCTAAGGACAAGATCCTAGATCCCAGATTTGCCACCTATTTTTGTTATGTAGAGAGAGAGGTGCCAGCTGCATAACAGAGGTTATGACCAGTGTTTTCAGAATGGACTTTCCTTTGGCATGTTCTAATTGTATGAGATGGGTGAGGGAAGGGAAAGGAGTGTGCCTAAAATGATCTTTAATCACTGACATAAGAGACCAGAACTGAAAGATACATACATACATACATAAAGAGGTCTCAAAACAATCATAAACCGCTCACCCAGAAAAAAACAACCTTATCTCAAATTGATTGGTTGAGCAAGAGATCATCAAGACAATGTCGAAAGTCAAAACCGTAAGGCAATCTGAGAGATAGTAGAGTTTAGTTCCAGTCTACATCTGGGTTATGACATTAAGAAGATCTTTCTAATGGAAAAAAAATACTGATGATGTCCATCATGCTTTTTACTTTTGAAATACTTGTGTACTTAGTCATGTCAGTAAAGCATACTGACGTTGGATTTGCTTGTGAAAGTAGATACTCCTTTAAAATACATGATTCTGAGTAGGTGATGGTTGTGGTATACTTGCTCCTGAGGTCTTCTGGTCATTTTCCTCATGTCAAATATAGTTGGGAAGCATGACTCCTGTCCCTAGGAGCTGAAAGAGGTGAACAACATGTTTTACTGTTCTCTCTCTCTCTGCACCTGATTCCCAGGCAATATTTGCTGCAAAGTTAAGTCAGTTCCAGGTAGTTTCTGGTGGAGAGAAGCTTACTGAAACTGCTGCTCTGAGAGAGAGGAAAGGGAGAAAAAAGTCAAAGCAAAAAATCCCATCCCAAAACCCTTTGAAAAGTATTCACTGTCCATCAGTCATCTGATGAACATTGAGCAGTGAAAAAAATGTGATTTTAGAAGTACTGATGTGAACCAAATGCACAGTATTTATCTCTGTATCAAAGTATGCTTGTCTTTTTTCCAGAAGAAAAAGGTTTTCTGTCCAATGTAGTACACGCTAGATAAGTGCCTCTGCTTTGTACAGCATCGCTTGCTGAAGAGTTGGCTCCAGAGCAGGGTGGGGAGTGCTGAATGTTAGCACAGCATTATCAGCAGTGCTGTTTAATGTTAACGGAGTATTGGCTTATGCAGGAGGTAACTTGTCCTGTGCTGACACAGTTCTGTGTGGTTCTGCCCGATACACCAAAGTCTATAACCATTAATTTGCTCTAAAAAGATAAGATTACATGCATTTCACTTGACTGTCTTGCACAGCAGTGTATAATCACAGTCTCATCTGTCATGAGCATTATTCAAAGAGAATTCCTCAGAAGTGAGAGCAAAACTGTGCAAGGAGTTAACTCCTTCTGAATTTCAGTAAGAAAGAATTAGGCATAGTGCCCACTGAAGTTCAGCTGTCAGATACTTGACATTAGAAGATAGGTTTTTGGTCACTTTCAGCGTGTTGTTCTTAAAAATAGGTTGTTCACGGCATATCTAACTTCACAGTGAGTGGCAATTGCTTCCTTGTTTCAACAAATCTTGGCGGAAAAGTTTCTGAAACAAAGTTTGTAATTCTGAAGCAGAAATTTGAAATGTGAAGAAGCATTAGAATGTATAAAAAATAGCAAGTTCTAGACTAATGAAACTTCCTTCAGAAACTAGTTACATGTATTTCTTATTGCACCAAATTTCTTTTTTAATCTACTTGCTTTATAATTTTTACTGCATTTGGTGGGCCATGGCTGTGTCAGGTAAAAGTGGGAAATACACAGAGGCTTAGTAAGATTTTCACTTGTGTCTCTAAGCTGAAAAGGAGAGGTTTGTTCCCTCTTGTACCTGACCAGTTGTTGGCTTGTAACATAGAGGAGAGTAACTGCTCTCTCATCTTTCTGAAAGATCCTGTTCTGTGATGATTTAATACTGGATTGTTTTATTCAGCCAACAGTGAATGAGCTTAACTTTTTACTATGTTAGTTTGTAAACACTGCTCATCAAGCAACAGCAAGCAGTGTATATAGTGTCCTTTGAGTGTTTGTTTTGATGTGAGGTTAGGTGGCTTTCTCCTCAAGCAGACTCCTGCCCCCAGGGGAGAAGGCACCAGTAACTAAGGAAATGCTGGAGAACTGTTCACTAACGTTTTGTATGACAGCATGTGTGTGCATTTTGGTTAAAGAAGGCTGCGTTTAATTCCTTTTTATGGTTGCTGGTTGATATTGAGAGAGCATTACTAGAAATTAATAAGCTTTAAACATAAAAGCTTTATGCCGATACAAATAGCAGTTGTTAAACTGCTTCTCGGCAGTCTCTACTCTCCATATCACATTGTTGGAAATTTGGGGTTTCATTTGAGTTTTAACTCATTTTCCTTGAAAAATCTTTTATTCACAGTAGTTCTTATTCTGTAAATTTTAAATCACCTTGCGTCTTTTAACATTTATATTTATTCCTTACAGAGCTCTTGTGTAATCCATGTAGTCCATTTTACCATGGTTTAAAATGTTTGGAAACACCACTGATAGTTTCTAGTATACTTTTATTCCTATCAGCTGAGTTTATAGAGCAAATCTAGTTTCCTGAAGGGAGGTTCCATATGGTCTCATGCAAGACCTGTTTGCCTTGGTTAGGCAGCTTTTCGTGTCCAGTAAGATGATTTAGGATAAAAAAATAATGAATAAATAAAAAAACAATGCCCAATTTTGCATAGTCTAAAATGTGAAAACTGTTTGATAAATGTCTTATTTGAAGGCAGCACAAGTGGAAAGGCCTAATAATCATATCATTAGGACAGTGCCTTATTGATAAGAGGAATCTCAACTGTACACCTTCCTGGAAGAGTTCATCATTCGTTCATGGATTTTCTTATAGAACACCTGGGTTTAGAGGGGGAGATATATTTGCTTTAGCAGTTGTTTCACTCTTTAGACTGGAGTACATAAGCATTTAACCTTGAGTGTGTATACCAGTGTCTTGTTCATAAGTTACATATCTAGTAGCAAAGTCTGTCTTCTTTAGCTTAAGTCATTTGAATTAGGCGTTAATTGGGTGTTTACAGAATTCTGAGGACACAGCTGGTAGAAAACATGTTAATAACCGTGGGATAACCATGCAAAATTATAGCATTAGTGATGGGAATCTGGTGCTGAGTTCTCCTAGCTTGAGGAGCTGCACACTTGGCCTCATGGAGAGCAAGCAGTTTCACAGATCAGTCAGCTACCTTTCCCTTTTGTTTTCCGGTCGCTTCCTTTAAGAGTCTTATTTCAGATCAGCTGGGTATAAGAATGTGTGAACAGCATCAGCTCTGTCTTTCAGCCAACAACTCTTGCCTGCTCAAGGTTAGGCATTTTTTCAGCAGCACTTTTTCCAATGAATATTTTCACTGGATGTATTTTCTGTCACTGGAAAAATAACCATGAATTTTTAAACAAATTTTAGTCTAAAGCTATCAATGTTGAAAAATATCCTTGCATAGCTTTCTTAATCTTGCAGCTGTAAAGTTGTTAACACAGGATGCAAACACTGCAATATCCTGCTGAAGGTGGAAGACACAGGGCTTCATTGTAGTTGGCTGAATCAATTTCTTCTGATGCTAATGCACACATTAGCATCAGAAGAATGTGTTCATGCACACATTAGCATGAACACATTAGTCCGGAGAGGATAACACTAAGAATGTTAGCATTAATGACAGTGCCTTTTTAGTAAATTTAGAAGTAGTGAGTAGATGGATAATTGTGTCCTCACTTGTCCTTCTTATTTTATGTTGTCATGGCTTTTGACACAATTCTAGCTTACAAATGGGAAGTCAGTAGTCTGTTGGTACTGTGCCTGCACTCTTAAAAGCTTACTTTTTTTAACAGGTAGTTTCCACTTCTGAATTAAATGTATTTTAAATATTTTGTAGAATAAAACTAAACACATCTTTTATGAGGCTATTTTTCCCTCTCCAAGAACAAGGTTGGTGCAAAATTCTCTTATTGCCACCCAGTTTGCCCTCCAGCATTTCTTATTTAACAGGTAAAATGCAGATTCTATGCAAATTATTCTCTTTAAGTAGATGAAAGGAAAGTACTACTGGTAGGAATATGAAATAATAACATGAAACAGCTGTTAGAATTTTGATGTTGGAATAAAGCAGTATCTACATGTAGTAACTCAGTGGTGAGTCTAAGAAGGAGTAGTAGATTTCATCAAGTTCAAAAACATTCTTTGGCTGTCATATAATAATGGAAAATAAAATCTAGAAGGAAAGGTTACATGGTGTCATGTGATTTGCACTTTTCTGGGTTTTGGGTTTTTTTTAAGATTGATGCATCCTAAACGTAGCAAAAGAATAAATTTATTTTTTTTTTTTCAAATTAATCGTAATAAAAACTTGGGGTTTTTTTGTTTTTTGTTTTTTGTTTTTTTTTTTTTTTCTCTCAATTCTGCATTAAAGATATGTTTCAGGCTAAAGTTTGAGCAGACAACGTCTGTGTTCCTTAATAAAACAAATTGTGGACTGTAAGGGAGTGCCTTTCTTTTCAAATGCATATGTACAGAGCATGTATTTACTGTAGTCTGAAGCATTTAAAACTGTATTGTCTAACTAAAAAGAAAGCATCATTTTGAAAGGTATCTCACTTAAGAGTATGTCATTTTCACATAATTGTAGGCAATAACTTTGTGAAATCTCAGTGAAATGTATATGTTTTTGGTTTTGTTTTGTTTTTTTTTTTTTGTTTTTTTTTTTTTTAATTTAGAAAAAAGCAACATGCAATAATTAATGTCCTCTTTTGGTGTTGAAATACTGTTTTCATAGACCAGAGCAAGAAACATGCAAGTATCCCTTAAAATATTACCAGTCTAGAACTTCCCACATGTAATGTCAGTTCTTGATTTCAAGGAGAGGAGAACTCAGATCTTGTGTAAGAATGTCTAAGGAGTTCTTAAGCCTACCATGTTCTGATGCTCTAATGGAAATCATGCATCATTATGTTAATAACACTACTCAGCATTGGGAACATTTTTAAGGCCTTGTATGCAGCTATCTGCTCTAGTAATTGTAGCGTAATAAAGATTTTGTAGTATAATGTCTCCTTTTACTGAAGAAGTTTTACCTGTATGAGGTAATCATTGCACCCACTTCCTACCAAATCTTGTAAAAGTATTTTTAAATGGCTTTCACAGTTGTGTATTCTGGAGTTTTGTCAGCAGAGGCTGTTAGAAAGCCTGTGAAAAATGTGGGTTAAAAAAGAAGACTGAAGGGAAAATGTATATGGACTTTCAGAGCACTGAGCAGACTGCCCTGGAGGGTTGTGGAGTTTTCCTCTCTGGAGATATTCAAAACCTGCTTAGACTTGTTTGCATGCAACCTGCTCTAGGTGGCCCTCCCTTGGAAGGAGGTTGGACTGGATGATCTTCAAAGGTCTCTTCCAACCCTAACGGTTCTCTGATTTGGCTTCTATGGTATATTTATTTACCTGTTTAACTCTTTTGTTTTATTTTTGTATTTGTTTGTTTGTTTGTTTGTTTGTTTTAGTTTGTTTGTTTGTTTGTTTTTTAGTGTTCTATTTAGGCAGACCTGTGCTTCCGAAACTAAGAAACTGAAGGGTTTCCTCGATACTAATAAAATTAACACTTTCAGCTTAGGGAATATTTCTTTTTACCAGATGTCTTCAGAATATTTTTATATAAAGTTTCTGCAGGACACTTTATATGAAAAAATACAGAAAGGGAGGTTTGTATTGAGAAGTAATGTCGGTTAATAGTGCAGTTTATGTAGTTGCAGAAAAAAAAGCTTTTGAGAACACAGGCCTAGAAATAGTAAGCAGTAAATGTTGAGGTAAAGTATAGATTGAGAATAATTCCTCCAAAATTAATTTCACTAATCGATTAGACAATTTTGGGAAGGAGTATCAAGCCTAAAATGCTAACATTACATTAATTTTGATAGTGCAAAGTGACCAATGTAACCCATATATCCAGAAATTTCTGTGTCACCTGGCTTGCCAAGAAATTCGTGTAGGTGATTTTTTCTGTTGGTGAAATTCCATTGACCTCAAAGGCAACTTTCCACTGTGATGGACATCTGTGTGCATCGACCTTTGCAAAAGCAGACCACTGTGAGTGGTAGAGGGAGTGCAGAGGATGGTTTCATTTGCCTTTTTTTTGGATCATCCTTTCTTGTTGTATCAGTGACAAATGGAAGCTGATTTTATGCCCAGCAACTTGCTCTGGATAGTTTTGAGAATCAGATCTTAGGAATATGTATATTTGACAAATGCTCATGGCTCAAGAGTTATGGCTCTTTGCTCTAGCAGGTTAGCTTGGTAAAACACTATCTCTTCAGCAAAATGTGCTGGATGAATGGAGATAATCAAAAATGGAAACAGTGTAATAGTTGCAGACAGGAATAGTAAAAATGTTGCAGATCAGGTTTGGGGGAGTTTTATCTACTAATTCTGAAAAATGGATTGCTGGTGCTCTTGCAACTGTTTAAGCAAATGTAGGTTTTCCAGGAGATGTCTAGCCAAGGTTACTAGTTAGCTGGAGTACGCTTTGATATAAACAGAGATTCTGAATAATTGACATGGATTTATTAGCAAGGCATTTGTTGACATATGGCTAGTAAACGAGGGTATCTAAAATGCACAGTTGCTATTTTCTGTCTCTGTACTGAAAAACCTGAGTGCTAGGTGCCCTAAAAGAAGTGTAGCAAGCTCAATTCTGAAGAAAACGTGTATAGTGTTGCACTGAAATGAAGCTATTTGACATGATTAGAAGCTGATTGACACAATTCTTGTAATTATCGAATAATAGTATTATCTTTTAATACTATTATTCTTCTACCAAAATGACTGAGAACATTGATCCTTCCCCGTCAAGTGGAAAAGCTACAGGCTTTAGATTTGCCTTGAACCGCCACTGTACTTTTTCTGTGAATGGCAAAGAACTTTCCATCCCAAATTAAACTTGCAGGGAAGTTAATTTATGGATTTGTCCTGATGTCAGGAGTGTCCTCTTTGCCATTCATTCCAAGAAGACCACATCCTGTGCTCCTCTCTAGAGCACCCTGAGAGTAAGTACATAATAGTGGGGCTGACTCCCTAGTTTCAAGTACATTTACTTTAATGCTCTGATAATTGCTTACAGGATTCCCAGTGGAATAGGTCCTATTTACTTTATACTGCAGTTTTGCTTTGTTACAAATATAGATGTAAATCTTTGGGTACCCTTTAAAGGCTGTGGCTATAAAGGCAGCTTAAGTTGTAAGTAACAGGAGCAACCTGACTTTACATTCTTAGAGACAAATGAGAACCTGCTCTTAAGCATTTTGTATTTTACTCTGAAAAACTCTGTGTCAAGCTTTGATAGATTTCATAGTGCTTGATAGATTTTTTGAGGACTGGTTTCAGGATCATATGAGTGTGGAATTGGAGCATAGATGCTTTTTGTCCTTCCTTCTTGCTAGACTTACCCATAAAGTCCATATATTTCTTGGCTGTAGTGCAGACATGGAGCATAAATCCAGAGTCTGTCTATCAGGGCTATTAAGGAAATAATAGAATCATAGATTAGTTAGGGTTGGGAAGGACCTTAAGATCAACCAGTTCCAACACCTCTGCCATGGGCAGGGACAAATTAAGTTGGTTGTTTGGACAAATTAGTTAGTTTGGGAAACAAAAATTCATAGAATCATAGGGTTGGAAAGGACCTTAAGATCATCTAGTTCCAACCTCTCTGCCATGGGCAGGGACACCTCCCACTAAACCATATCACCCAAGGCTATGTCCAACCTGGCCTTGAACACCGAGAGATGAGGCATTCACAACTTCCCTGTGCAACCCATTCCACTGCCTCACCACCCTTACAGTAAAGAACTTCTTCCTCATATCCAACCTAAACTTCCCCTGTTTAAGTTTAAACACAATTACAGCTGTTTTACCAGTTTCTTTGTTAATATACTTACCTGTTTTGCATTTATAACTAAAATGGACAGGTGTGGCAAGGATGAGGACTAATTAATGCTTGTTACCTCATATCCAGTGTACTCTCCATGAAATTTCATGAAATGGTGACCGGAGAAACTTCGGGTTTTTCGGAATACACATTTCTAGCAGGACTAAGGATGTATCTGTCCTCCAAAACCAAACTGGTTTGGATATAGCTGAGAAGACTTAATTGTTACTAGTTATGTTCTATGAGTTAATGAATGTAGAAGTTAATTCATCTCCTGATTCTTCTGCAGTTTACTTATCTCATGGGAATAGCCCCTTTTCATTTGTAGTTCACAGTTATTTTACTAGAACTTCATAAAGGCAAACAAATGGGTGATAGTAAAATTGAAAGACCTCTGTAATAATTTAAAGACATTGCTATTTAAAGATAATTGGTAATTTTAGACATGCTGTAACTTGGAATCTGAATATGCTTTATCATTTTCTTCATTATTTACTGATAACTCGTAATTTTAATGTAATAAACTTGTATGTAGCCTAAAGAAAGCCCATAAATATTGATTTATGCATCCCTTTAAATTTGTGGGGGGAATGGTTTAATGAGTTTATATATGAGGAAAGTAAAAAGTTTAGGTAACTCTAGTTACCTTTCAGGACAAGGTCTGTATCTTGCATGCATCTTCTGCTAAACTTAAAATATATAGTACTGTGAACATGCTTCAGAAGTGCAGTTAATTTTATTTAAGCATGAACTTGAATACCTGTGTAAAAACGGTTTAAATAAGTGGTGAAAAGTTAAATTAGGTAAGCATTGAACTCAGATGGAAAATGGCTTATGCTATTGAATGATTATCCCACGCTGATTAAGCTATATGTTCTTTTTCTTTTTTTCATCACAGCCTGTGCTTTCCGTTACAATGGCCTCTCCTTTGTCTACCTCATCTACCTCCTGCTCATTCCTCTGTTTCCAGAACCCACAAAAATAACAATGCAAGGTAAGATGTTAATTGTTTCATTCTTCTGAATGTGTAGTGGACACAGTACTTGCAAAAACATTTGTGTAGAAGGTGAAGTCCTGACCATCTTCCTCTTATTGAATGAGCTAATTTGTAATATATACTGCAAATTCCCTGATGCTGTAGCTCCACTATATGCTGGCTTTGGTGCTGAAGGACTTCCAGCCATGATGCCATTCTTGCCACAGGGTGTAGCAGTCTGATAGTGGTACTGGGGGATCCTTTTTATGGTATTATTTCACCTGCAACACTGAGATGGTCTGTGTGGAAAATGAGCTTTCAAGATTCCTCCAAAGCCATCCTATCATAGGCTGTGCCCCAGGTCTGGATTTGTAGAGTTAAATTTGGTTTCAGATTTTTCATCCAGCTATATTTTAGGCACTTATTTAAACATCACTGACATTCTGACTTTATGCAACTGGCTTAGTAAAAACAACTAAAAAGACAGAGACAACAAATAACTATCTACATCAGTCATTCAGTCATCTGTGCATCACATACTAATCAGACTTTTTACAATTTGAAATATATAAACAATTATACAAACCTTTAAAGGCAAACCATTTCAGAAGCATTACATTCTTTCTGCGTAAGAGGCCTGTTGTCCGTGTAAAGGAGTAGCTTCTTGAAAGCCAACAGAAATGGCTGTATAACAATATCAGAACTTAGGGGTTTGTGATCTGTTGGTGGAATTTACAATAAGGATGCAATCACAGATTATTATCTACTGGTGTGCTTTGTCACCTAGTAGCCTGTTGGATGGGATTGACGATGACTGCATTTGGAGTACTAGTGCTGCTTGAGTTGTTCTTGTTCCTGCTCACCTGATTCTTTTTCTGAGCAGTATAAAAAATAATATCACACAATGCTAACATCAGATGGACTCACGTCTCATTTTTTTCTGATGGAAATAATGTGAAGAGTATTAAGTAAGCTGGTTCCATGACACCACTAAAAATTGGAGCCATATCAGTGGTGCTGAAGTTATACTGCCTTATCTTGTACTGACAAATTGTTCAATTCACAGATCCATTGTCATGGCTGATGGAAAGTCAGACCATCTTAATCAACTATTTTAAATGGTTCCCTAAAGAAAAGAGCTGGAAAATCTAGAATCTTCAGTATAGTGACATTTGAGTTTACAGGGTCTCTATAAAGTACTTACCCAAAGATCCTGGCACTTTCTGTGGTATCCTGGAAAACCCTGATACTGAATTTGTTCTGCCAGAGTAGTTTCTTAGCAGTTTGAATTTATCCCTTATCCCTCAATTTACATATTTTCCAGTTTCCTTAGAGGAACTTGTAGATAATCCAGGTTCTTCTTCAACCCCATGTCCATCTTCTAAACACTGGTTAACAGAAACTGATACTCTTCCTTCCCTGAAGAACTCACTGTGATTTGATTGAGCAACACTAGTTGACTAGTTGAACAGGTTGACACCAAACATGTAGTTTTCAGTGCATTAGATGAATAATTACATATTTTCAGTGGTTTATAGGCAGGCCACTGTCGTGATTGAAGTCCAGTCAGCCACATAGCTCACTTCCTCACCCCCCCTGCCTTCCTTCTCCCACTCCCAGAGGGGTGGGAAGGAGAATAGAAAGAATGTAACTCCCATGAGTAATGATAAGAACAGTCCAGTAACTAAGGTATAACACAAACCACTGCTGCTACCACCAATAATAATAACGATAAGGGAAACAACAAGGGAAGAGAATACAACCACTCACCACCCGCCAACCGGTACCCAGCCTAACCCAGCAATGATCTAACCCTTCTGGCTCCCTGACCCTACTTTTTACATCTTGGGCATGATGTGCTGTGGTATGGAATACCTCTTTGGACGGTTTGAGTCAAGTGTCCTGTCTCTGCTTCCTCCTGGATTTCCCTCCTCCCTGGCAGAGCATGAGGCTCCGAAAGTCCTTGGTCAGAGTAAGCATTACTGAGCAGCAACAAAAACCATCGGTTTTACCAGTGCTGTTCTCAGGCTGAAAGTCAAAAGCACAACACTGCACCAGCTACTAAGAAGAAGAAAAATGACTGCCACTGCTGAACACAGGACAGTCACCCAAACATCCGTTTCTGTGTCCTGCCTGTAGTTATAGCCAATGGTCCACTTGCCCTGAGAAAAGAACTGTATGAGTCCTTATTTTGAATTCATAGAAAAGAGTTCTTGAAGAGTCTCAGGTTCTTGTTGAGAGCGACCCTTCAGCTGTCATTCGTTATTTTTTTTACTGAGAAGAGGAAGAGAGGAAGCAGAAGTTTCAGAATTGTCTGATGAACCATTCATTACTATGATGACTATGCTAAGCAGTTTTTACAAGTGAAAGTACAACTTCTTTTGTAGCAGTTTTTAGTGATGTTTTTCATTAACCATTACTTTGAGGAGGGAGAGACACACAACTAAAAAAAAAAAAACCTTTTTATTTCATCTGTTTGTGCATGTGGCTGTGGATGCAGATCTTTACCCAGTCTTTTTATAGGGGAAGCTGTATGAGGAAGAGAACTTTCTCTTCCAGCTTCTAGCAGTGGTAAGCAAAGCAGAGTTAACATACATGCTATGGAAAGTGTATCCTGACATATCCTAATTATAACAACTCAGTCTTACTTTTATTGTAGCTAGAATAGATGCCAGTCATTTTAAATATCTTTGAAGGACTTCCTAAAATGATACCCTGCCATAGAGCATTTCACAGGCTAGGTTCATTTAAAAGAGAATCTCCATTGAGTTAATCTGGTTTACATTTTGTTTGGTTTCACTTCGTAATTATTTGGTGTGATTATAGTAGTAGTAGTATCACTTGACAGAGATCCCCATGGTGCTACACATTCTTGAAACCTAAGCAAAGGGAAAAGAAGTGCAAATGATTGCACAGAGTAGTAGTATTGCTGAATGTTTTTCATAAATAGCATGAGAGTTATAAACAGATCCAAGTCAGATTTCCAAAAACTGCTTAGAGTGAGATAGATTTAGATTATACTAAATTTGGGTCTTTGTGAATTGCAATTGAAGTGTCTTGACAGAGCTATGAAATGAGGCAAAGAATAAGGTAAGAATTAGGGTGCTTTTGAGATCTGGTCTGTTGGCTGTAGAGTTAAAATCTCTCCTCTTTTGGTGAAGAAGCCATCTTCACAAAGTATTACAGAACCAAAGTGGAAAAGGTCTGATTAGCATTTGGTTTTCATACCTTAATTCTTATACTTTTATCTTGTCTCTCCATGCTCTTGTACTTCCCCACACCATTTTTCACCCAGTTTCTTCCAGTCAGTCTAAGAAACTAACACATTATGTCTTGGCAGGGATCCATACCAATTGGGTGGGCTTAGTTTATGTTGACTGTGTGGACATCCAGGGGAGCCAGCAAAAACAAGAGTTGAAAAATAAATAAAGTAAGAATAAAAGGCAAGAAATCCTCCTTTAGGTAAGGCTCTCAGTCATTTTTACAGGGGAAAATTACAAGGACAGTATGAGAATAGAATATTAGTAAATGCCCAGCTGTGAGTTAGTCTCTCTTAGGAGTTCTGCAGGTGGCAGTTAAGAGGCAAGCACTCATTGGGAATTTGGGGGCAGCTTCCCAGATAATATGCAATTATCTTGTAGTTTTTATGTGTCTTACTGTTGCTTCCGCTTCTGCGCCAGGAAAAGTGATTGACAGGGTAAAAAGATCTGTTTTCTAGGTGCAAAGAGTGACAATGGAGAGACATCCTAATTCTCTTCTTTTAGAGTCTTAAAAAGTCTATTTGCTTATGACTAATTCTTGTTATGATTCGATAGGCACTAAATCATGTAGTTTACATCACTGATGACAATAATTTTCTTCAGAGGAAAGTGCTTTTCTTAGGATTTTGGATAGTTTCCCGATGTTATGTGTCATATTGCATTACACTTCTGAATTTCATATTATATGTTCATGAGAATGAATTTTATATAAATTCTCATATAAATTCAGTATTTCTGAGTGTGCCACTTTGGCCCACTTACCCTGTTACCTTTTTAAATTGTGTGCATATGTATGTAGCTGTATCTTTCTAGAAAGTGTTGAGGGATGTTTTTCATGTCCAGAGGACTGATAAGAAACGGGAAGTCTATTTCAGCTAAAACCAGCCAAACCACTAGTAAAACAAAGAGTCAAAAGTTAAAGAAATCAAACTTTGTTAAAAAAAACCCTCAGCCAAAAAAGCAAAAACCACTGCATGACTATGTATTTTACATGGGTTTTTTCCTTTCATTTCTGTCACTTAAATAACATTTTTGAATTTTCTATTCTGCTTTTTCCTGAAATCTTGCTTCTCCTGCTTAAATCTTTTCATACTTTTGGGTTTTCTGATCTCCTTTCACTAAGTTTTTCTTTCCTTGTCTCCTCCCTGGATGAGTCAACTCCCCAGTCACAATTGCTGACCAACAGTCTTATCCTGTACTTCCATCTGTTTTCCCAGTTTATCACCTTGCAATTTGCATCTGCTGAACTTACTCGACTTCTGCCCACTAAACTTATTTTGGCAAATTTTGGCATAAATATAAGAGGTTAGAAACATGGGGGAAAAAAGAAGCTGAAATAGTTCAGATGGTGTTTAAAGCTTGGTAATCTTCCTTTTTTCTGTTAAATACTTCTTTAAAAAATGTAATTATTAAGATCATAGAATTGTAGAGTCGTAGAATAGTTAGGGTTGGAAAGGACCTTAATATCATCTAGTTCCAAACCCCTGCCATGGGCAGGGACACCTCCCACTAAACTCCCGGATAAAGTAATATTAATCCTTAATCATGGAGATAAAGCAAAGTCTCTTGTCTCTGCATATGTTCAGTATATTTGTGTTAAGATGGAACTGGCCTGATGAAAATACCAACCTTTTCTGAAGTATAGGAGACATCTCTTTCAGTTAGAGCTGAAACGCCGCGTTATTTAAGATTTAGCTGAATGTGTTGTTTGCAGAAGTACTTCTTAATTGTCCATGAAGCTGGCTGAACAAGGGAAAATATATTCATGAGCATTTATGTGCAGCTGAAAATGTATTTGGTTAACTCTCTTGTTCAGCTCTGTCTATTATTTATAATCCTTAAAATCAGTGATTACAAAGCTGATTGAAAAGCAAAATATGCTAGTCTGCATGGAACAACTTTGGATAAAAATCATTGCAAATAACATTTCTTGACTTCAGGAGTAATTTAAAACTTGATTGGACCCATTTTTCAGGGGTTGCTGATGGGATCTGCTTTTGAGGCAGATACCTTTTTGCATGTGTTGTAAAACGTGATTTTGGCAGTGATTTTCCATATGAATTATTTCAAAAATCATCAACTGATTAATTACCTAGTTCTCTGGAGATAATAAGTAGCCAGTAGATTGTGCAATAGCCTCGTTTCTGAGTTCTTTGTAAGATTGTTATATTAGGGATCTTTTTCTTTGTGTCTAATGTCTATTGTAATGATTTCTTTGTCTTTAATAAAGGCTTGTATAAGGCTGTTACAGAAATAATAGAGCATGACTACATGGATTTGCCTTGTCTTGAGCTAATGGCTCATTTAGCAGTACTAAAAAACTGTTTATGTGGGTTTTTTTCTATAGCAGACATGAATATGCATTTAGTTTTGTTAACTTTATTTAATTTCATAATTTATGATTAGTAAGAATTTGCAGCCAGTCATCATGTAGATAAAAAAAAAGTAGATGGAGAAACCAGTTGATTTCACATATGGACTAGATTTTGTTGACTCTGCTTATGTTAATGGTAAAAAGAATGAGATTGCTTCTGAATTAATGTACTGCTTAACGTGACAAAAGCCTGTATCTCTTCTGTATTAAACAAATGAACTTGGCACAGCACTTGCATCAATAAAAATGATGTTTTAAATATGTATAGCTTGATAAACTGATGAACAATATCCAAATCGTAGTAAAGGTTAATTGAGCATTGTTTTGGGTATGGCTGAAACTATAGTAAAGGTAAGGCAAAGTGGAGTTTTGCAGATATGAAAGGGCTTGTGATTTAGAATAATCTGCACAGAACTGCAAGATGCAGAAGTGTTGCAGTGACAAATTTGGATCACCAAATATAGCTGAAGAGGTTTCAGGAGGGTATTGATCCAAAAGCATATGGCAAAAATTTTTACACAATCATTATTTTGATTTCCTTCTGTGGACAATGCCCCTATGTGTACTCATCAGTTCTGTAACACATCTGTTTTATTAGCAATCTTTTTAAACTCAGCTACACTAGTATTCTGGAGTTTCACACTAACTTTAGATGTCTGATTTTAGAAGTTTAACTAATATATTCAAGTTATGATTTGAGTAATCCTATATATTTTCAGAAGAGAAGCAGCTCCTTAGGATGGTGCTCAGAGTTAACCATCCAAGATTCCAGTGAGTCAAAAATCTTAAATTAAATGCCTAATTTTAGACCTCATCTGCATTGCCTGGTACTAAGTCTTCTGAACAAAGCAAGGACTTAAGTGAATATTGTCATGTTAACTATCTTTTTTCTTTTTTCATGGGTAACACATCTTAATTGTAAATTTTTGCACTGAAAACTTCATGGTTGAATGGTTTGTATTTAAAGAATGGTACTTTCTATATTATTGCATTTTCTGCTCTTAAAGAGCTTCAATTTTAGCTTTTTAAATTTTTCTGAACGTTTCTTGCAAATGAACAGTTGCCAAAGTGTATATGCAGAAATCACTTGAAAATAACTTAAAAAACCCCCAAACAAACCAAATCTCGGGTTTTGAGATACATATTTAGGAAAAGGCTTAATAAAATTCCTTTCCTTCATTAGTGCTGTTAAAACCATGTCTCACTGATGGCAAACATCATGCTTCAAGCTGTAACACAGGACTATCCACAAAGAATGAAATACTTACAGAATGTAACATGCTAAAGTTTTCACTGGCTGATATATTAGTCTTTCCTGTCTACTGCTAAGGATGTTTCCAATCTTACCTGTCTTTCTCTGTATAAAAAATGTGGAAAAGATCTCTAAATTTGTTGGTCTTTTCCTTTTAAGCCAGTTCTAGTTATTTTCACAGCAGCATTATTAAGATTCAATGGAAAACACAAATAATGTAGCTACTTTGGGTGCTTTCAAGCATTCTGGTTTTCTTAAATTGCATACATAAAGAATGAATTTGTAGGTTGGAAATAGGCTTTGATTTTTGGGAAGACTTGCTTGCATGATGCCTGTTGCCTACTTCGTACAGAAATTCAGTCAAATGTGCATCTTAAGCTTAATGCTTCAGTAAGTAAGCTCAAATAAGTCTGTTAGTGCGTCAGTCTAAGGAGATGTTTTTAGTTCAAGCAGTTGGAGTTTGTCACTGCTTTTACTTCCCTTTCAATGCAATTGTCATGTACTATAGCTTATCAGGGGGGTTGAGAAGGCATTGCAGTTGGACAACTCCAAACAGGGATAACAGCCCACCTAGCTTCATCATCTGAAAGTGCAGCTGAAACACATGTACCCATTTTGTGTGTTTGAACTGTGTGATTGAAACCCTCTTCACCCCTGCAAAGGATAAATGCTGTACCTGTTTATTGGACTTTTAGTAGTATTGATGAGTTGTATGCTGCACTTGTGTTCTTGTCCATCATATCTGGCACACATGACACTTCCTGTCATGTCTGCCATAATGGACATTGACAGGCCATTGACCTTGTCATGTTTTAGTCTTGTTGTAAATTAAAAAGTATGAATTGGCTACACTGGGAAGAGATGTATTTCAAAGCATGTTTGAAACATAAAATATGTTTCAGTGAAGACTCTTCATGGTTTTGGGTGGTACAACTTCAGTTTTGACCTTTTTCTCTTCAGATTTTCTCTACATTCATGTGCTTTTGAAAATGATTTTATCCACATTTCACCTGTGTAACCACAAAGATTATTTGTCTTTTTTTTGAAAATGATTTATTACCTGTTATCCGTAAGTGCTCTGTAGAAAGTACTCTGGCCAGCAGTAGAGATGCTCATTAAAAGGGGTGGGAGAACTCTTTAAGATGTCTTTGGAACTACTGAATTTCTTATACAAGCCCAAAGCATTAGTATGAAGATCTATTTATGACTCATAAAATGCTTTCCAGCAATTTAAATCTGTGATTTCTACTGGACTGGGCATGTGTTTTCCTATGGAGGTATGCCAGGCTGCTACATAAACTTCCTTTGGCTCAAAATATTGTGCCTCAGCTGGGTTTCTCCTCTTCCAACATATTAAAGATTCTCTTGGGAATGAACAATGGAGCATGCTGTTTATAATCGGTGGGCCAAATCCTGAAGTACTTATTCATGGAAGTTTTAGCAATGGATGAGTGAAAATAAAGCAATACCTTTACATTAACGAGCTTCAGAAATCTTCTTGCATCTCACTATCCAGTGAGCATTTCTGCTAATGATTCTCTGCGCTTTTTCGCTATATATTATCAAAACATTTTCTTCGGAAATGAGTTATAAACCTCTCCAACTAAGTAAAACTGAACTCAAAAGAAGCATTGCACTGACAGCATTGGTACAAAAATCCTGTAACTGTCTTACATTGTTGTGTATGATACATAATACCTGGGCTTTTCTCACTGCCTTTGAATGCTGTTCCCAGAGGTGATATTCCACTCAGAGAAGGTAGAGACCAGTTCTTGAATTGTGTTTCTTTTTAGCTTCCACAAATGAAATTGTAAGCAGGGACTCCCATTAAGGAGTTGATTAGATGATGTGTCACCAATTTTCATTATCATTTATTATGTGAGTGCTGGCAGTGTTTTGTGGCAGAAACTCAGAAGCATGTTGATTGAACCACTGCAAAAAAAGCAAAGCCAACATGCGGAAGCCAGGAAGAGAAGGTAACTAGAAATTTATTTTAACTTGTAATTAAATAATTGATATGGGCTTTTTTGTGTGGTTGCCAATGATTGTGGGTCTTTGGAAAGATTCAAATGAAAAGAGCGATAGTGCTCTTGGTATCTTGATACAGAGGGCAAGAAACCTTCAGAAAGTACCTTGAAATAAGGTACTTGCAATTAGGTTAGTGTGATTTGGGAGAGCGGAGTGGTGGTAGAAATACTAAATTAAATGGAAAAAAGAAGCCATTTTAAAGGGGTTGATGCTATCACAAGTTGAGATTCAGAAAACTTTTAATTGTAAAACTGAGCACATCTATAGCTGCATGAACTCTGGTGTTCACTTTAAAGCAATATTTCTCTTTACATATTGAATACATTTTCTTTTAGGAAAAAAAGACCCAAGCACACAAAAAAATCCCAAACTCCAAATTCCAAAACAAACAAAAAAAACCTCCCTAACACTTCCTCCCTCCAGTAACAGTTTAAATTGATCTAGAAGTAATTTCCTTCGTTATTTTAATGTTTCAAGTTTATCCCAAATGCCCTTCCCTAATGATATTCAGCTTTAGACTATGTCATCCTTTAATTAATATTATTTAATTGAACTCTAGCAGTGAATAAGGAACCACAGCCAAAACAAAGGACTCTTTTCACCATAAGGTGTAGGTAAATGCAAATTTATTTAATGGAGAAGTAATTGAGAAGCACATATAAGACCTCTTGGAATTTTTTTTCTTGGCAGTAGCTCTGAAAACATTCCTTCTCCTACCAGCTTCCTAGTTCATTGTTACATGCAACACCTAAATAATATCAATTTTACTTTATACACCTTGTAAAGGTTTCTTTTGTAGCATGTCTTTCTGTCCTGGAACGCATGCTGAGGCACATGAAAAACAACAAGGTGCTTGGTGACAGCCAGCATGGCTTCACTAAGGGGAAATCCTGCCTG
>JAOEHX010011717.1:0-15576 GCA_025448015.1 Bolborhynchus lineola
CCTGCCCATGGCAGAGGGGTTGGAACTGGATGATCTTAAGGTCCTTTCCAACCCTAACTATTCTATGATTCTATGATTCTAATTACTTTTGACAAACTCTGAGAATGAAAGGCTGCATCAATATGCTAACATTACTCACAACAAAGTGTGGTTTTAGACTGCCACACCATTCATCATCTGCCTGATCTCTCTCCATCTTGCAGACATCCAACAGACACATCAGAGCAAGGCTAACACGTCTGGGTTTAATTTGACATGCCCTCTTCTGCCCACAGATTTTGTCTGGAAGGAAGGGAGAATCTGAGGTCTTTCTTTACCTTTGTGGGGGATTTCTGGGAGTCCAGTGGCCCAGCTGGAAGTACCAAGCAATAGCAACCCCTAGGTCACTCAGTGTCCAGAATCCCCAGGCATTTCGACTGCATCTGCACAGATCAGCTGCAGAGAGTTTCCAGCAAATCCAACACTTCCCAGAAGTGTCAGAGAGGCTTGTGGTGCATGTTGGAATCAGCTGTGAAGCCATGGCAGAGTAAATTCAACATTTCCCAAAGCACTGGATTTGTGGCGCACATGTAGACCATCTGTGCAATGCCGATGATCTTCTGGCATCACCTTATTGTGTTCTCTCTCAACAACATCTTTGCCAGCATTCTGCAGAAAAACATATTGCAGCTATGGACTAGAAAAGGAGCCCAAAGAAAAAGATCTGATATGAACCCTGACCACCATTTCTGTTTTAATTAGGAGTAAATTGTTGAACTTGCCTCCCCACAGCTAAGATGCTAATCTATGCGGACCAGAAACACTAGGAGCTGCAGTCTAAAGATCCCACGCTGGCACTATGCAAGCAAGCTGTTGGTATGAAGGCTGCAAAATATATCCTTCCAGGAATCTGTTTGGGAGGGGTAGAGGATGTTCAGCTGCTGGATATGAACGGAAAGAAAAGGTTACTAAGTTTTACTTTTGTTAGAAAGTAAAATGCAGCAGAATCTGATTTCTGGTGGACATCAAGATGAAAAGGAAGATGCAACTAAACCTTTCTACCCCCTTGCTTCTGAAATAACTCAAAAAAAACTATTTAAAGAGAGAAGGAACTGCTGTACTTTCAATCATCACCAGCAGGTCTTTAACCTCACAGGAAACAGAAAAGGAAGGACAGATTGTAAAATATCCAGACAGGCTAAAGGTCATTCTTCTTTCCTTTGGGATGAAACATTGCATCTCGCCTTAAGGACAAATATGCATCTACTATATACATGCTGTCACACAGAACATCCACATCTCTTCACTGTCACTAGATAGTGGCACACCAAGTTTACATTTGAAAATAGAGATAGGCATGGCAGCGGTAAGCAAGCGATGTGATAGACAAAGGAAAAACCCAAGACACTTCCCCACAATGACGAAGGATTGACCCAACCAGACATATTTAGTGGCTGTGTAGTAAAATTATGTACTTTACATCAAAAAGTTATTTCTGTGAAGCCTGAGTTGGGAGGTAGGAATTCGGTCTGATGAAGCAGTCCAGAGCAGAAGATACTCTTAGGATTGCTCACCAGCTCTTCCCTTCGTGGGTTTTGAGCAGCTCACAAAGCCTGTGGGACACACAACAATACAGGGCTGATCAGCCTGGCTGGGATGGTCACAGGAGGCTGAGGGGCAACCAAACATGTGTCACCCCTTTTCACTGGGGTAAAACACCTTGGCTGAAGGACAGCTGGACGCATTCCTTTGCATACAGAGAATTTCCTTAGGTTCTTGTAATCATTTTGCAGCACCCATTCTAATCCCTGCAAGTGGAAGCTGGCTGACAGTACGGCTGCAGAGCTACCGTTGTTAATAATTGGCACATTAAGGTGAGACCTCATTCCTCTTGAAAGCCTGAGGGCCAACAGGGGGTGGAGGTACTCAGGCCCAGTGGTCATTCCCTCAGGACTCCACCAGTGCAGAAGGCACCACTTCACTGAGCACTCTATACAGGGCTATTGGGACCTGCCTGCCCTTCCCAGGTGACTGTGTCACTCAGGGAACCAGAAGGGCTCCCACGTTTCATAGCCAGCAGCCCAGAAGGGAGAGATTTTCATCTCCAGCTCTTTGTGTCTCCAGAAGGAGAGGGCAGATGTGCCTTCCAACAGTACACCATAGCTGGTAATGGGAAGTCAGAAGGTGAGCTGTGGGCAGAAAGGAAGGGGTTGAACACATGGGTGGTTCTTGCTGCAGCATTTCAGGATCTGCCACTTACTCTTACATGCTAGTAATCTTAAGCTGCAGGAAAAAAAAGAATACTCTTTAAAGCTTCCCTTAAATGGGACATTATCAACAAACTTACACTCTGATAATAGCATCTAAAGGCAAATTATAAGAAATAATGATTCAGAACCATTAAATGATCAAAACCAGTCAAGAGCTTTGTGCTCCCTGTTGCACAGCCAACTTTCACCCCCACCACGTCAAGCCCTGTGCAGAGGTGTGAGTGGAAGTAGGCAGAAGCAGGTCATATCACACTGGCTTCCCAAGATTGCCTAAAAAGTACCTGAAATCCTTGAGTAATGCCTTACCTTAGCCACCCAACATATGAGCATTCAAAACATAAATTGTCAGTAATGCCCTTGTTTGAGGCTGGAATCTGGTCTTTGCTGCTGCCATGGACAAAGTGCCAGGACACACCTGCATGCTCCAGGAAAAGGGAGCCACCTAGGAGAGATGCTGAAAAAGGGCAACTT
Source organism: Bolborhynchus lineola (assembly GCA_025448015.1). Lineage (NCBI taxonomy): Eukaryota > Metazoa > Chordata > Aves > Psittaciformes > Psittacidae > Bolborhynchus > Bolborhynchus lineola. The sequence continues at coordinate 2,721 of JAOEHX010011717.1, forward strand.
GGGCAGCTGAGCACAGGGACAGATGTGTGACAGGGTGTGAATATCCCATACCCACATACTGCTCTCCATCCTAGCACATCCCTCACTGTGCAGCTGTGCTCCTTTCCACAAAAGGCATCCACCATCAGGGCAGTTGTGTCAGGGAGTTTGGAGACAGCTGTTCAGGTGAGTCCTAACATCTGGGGAGAACGGCAAAAGCCATTCAACACTTCACTGTTACAGAGCGGAGAGGATAGCTCCCTCCTCCTGTAGTTCTTCTGCAGGGTTTATAGCTTAGGTAGGCTCCTTTTCTACTGGCTGAGAGACCTGAACTGCTCACTGAGGGCTTTCAGGGAGGGAGAGCATGTGTATGGGCTGGGATGGGAGGACAGGGCTGGGAGAGAAGATGGAGGCAGTGGGACTGCTGTTTTAGCAGCATTGTAGTGCTGGGGTTGCACCCTCCCTGGGAGCCACAGGCTCAGGGGCTACAGGAATGGCGGTGCCACCGGCAGCCAGTGCCTGTCACTTTTGAAGGCTGGTGCCATTGTCCTGGAAGGGGCCTTTGCTAAGGACCGGCACCGAAATTGTTAACCGTTAGAGTAAAGCAAGCTGGGGGGGGTCACATCTTGAGGAGGCCGGGCTTTCAGCAGCCACACCGCAAAGGGTGGGGGACAAATCCCTTCAGAGAGAGACTGAATTGCACCAGTGCTGAACAGCTTGAGCTGCAGAGGGGCTGGAGGAATCCCTCACTGCTCCACACCCTGTAAATCCTTTGCTAATTGCTTTATTGCCATTATTTGTGAAGATAAAGGAAAAGGATTAATTAACTAAGAGAGAAGAGCACACATCTCCCTTGATGGGCTTCATTAATTGATAAGGGAGGGAGAAAAATCAGTTAACAAATTCCTTTGTCTTCCTGATCAGTCTGGAAACCGAGATGTGGTGCTTTTTGGGAGGTGATTGTGAATCGTAAAATCCAGCCTGCTCCCCCAGCCCACTGCAACTCATCCACTGATCAGTGTGCAGCTTACAGCACTTCACCGTGGTGGTGTAAAGGGTGTGCTTTGCAGATATCTTGCAATTCTATGACAACAAGCAGAAACATAACAATGTCAGTGAGGTGAAGTTTCTGGGCACCAACTCTCTTTAATTTGATACTTCCCTCTTAGCAGAAAGCTGCTTGATTGTGGCAAGAAAAATACAGCTCTAAGAATAGCTGAAATATGGACACTGTTGTCCCCTGGCATTGTAGGACAGCACATGATTTGCTGTGATGTCTGAGAAAGAGTAAAAGAAGCAGAATGGACAAGAATACCACATATTGCCTGTACTTGTACCACTCCTCTGCCTTCTCGAGCCTTTACACAAATTCCGAGCTAGACCCAGACACAGGAATTTACCCAAGATTCCTTTCCTGTGGCATATTAGTTGAAGGAAATGAATGGTCCCCCGGGATAAGGCCTCAGAGGAAAGGAAGTGTTTGATGAATGAGGTTAGAAAGGTCTCAGTGTAGCTGTGTCATGCCTCAGTAAGGGCTTCTCCAGACAAGAACGATAGTGGTTTTCACTGCTTACACAAACAAGGGAGGATATTCAGCATCTGTGTCGCACTGTATAAAAAATAAATAACAACAACCATGGAAAAGCCAACTTGCCCTATTTCTACAGTGTCCTGGGTCCAGCAGTTAAACCATGACATACAGTTTCATCCCAAGCAACTGGAGTAAATCAGATGTAACATATTCAATTGTTTAAGCACTATAAATCATTACTTTGTGTTAAAAACACAGATGTGGGGAGAGTTGTAGTTATCAACTGGGAATTACACAATTTGAATCTGATGTCTTGGGCAGCAATTCCTAAGTTTTTTGCTGTCACTGTCTCCCAGGGACGAAATTAGTGAATAAAGGAGAAAAAGAGAGCATAGGCACTGAAACAGAGAGAAAAAACTGCAAAAGAGGGACAGAGCAAGCTAATAAATAAAACAAGAGCCTGAAGGGAAGAGCTGCTTTGTCAGAATATAAATATTTCCCTTCTCCTTTTATCTTTAATGTGGTGCGAGGAGCTTATTAAGGGGAAGTGCAGCTCTGTCCCTGGAGTCCATCCACATAACTGTGTAGGGAGCTTGGTCCAACACAACCAATGCAGCCACGCACACATAAACTCTTCTCTGCTGGAAACAAATGTAATGTACTGAGTAATAAAAGCGAAAGCGGGAACCCACAGTGGTCATTACAACTCTTATCGTGCTGGCCCTGCTCCTGCTTTACACTAATGGCTGGGGAGCTCTGCTCTCCTCTGGTCTCAGCTGCAGCCTGGGCTGAACAAACCCTGTCCTCCTGGTGCTGCAGTGGCTCTTTTGCAGAGAGAACCAACATGGTAGTTTATAACAAAGCCAAATTTAGGTTTGGGTGAATAAAACCAGGGAGCGTGTCCAAGTGTGTGTAAAGAGGAAGGAAATGCTTAGAGCACAGTGCGGTAAAGAGACCACACTGTGCACTAAGTGCTGAGGAAAAAGCCCTTCCTAGCCATGGCTCCCCAACGGCCAGGCTATGTCTTGCCTTTCCCCAGTGCCACGCGAAGGCCTGTGAGCAGAGAGGACAGTGAAGCATGAAGCAGGACTCTGTACTAATGGCTTCAGTCTCTCAGAGATCTGGTTTCCAATAATGACTTGGTTCCCTTTCCCAGCGCTGGCACCAGCACCCCTTTGCTGGCCCTTCAAGATGTTCGACCATATGGCTGCACAAAGCTGCGCCATCAGTCAAAGCCTCCAAGTCAGGAAGGGGACAGTTTTGAATTGCTGCCAGCGGATCCTTTCCCACTATTTCCCTTGCCTGAGCTGTCACAGATACAGGTGTCAACCTGGCTCCTTTACTGCCTCACTCTTTTCATCTGCCTTTAAAAAAAGAAAGAAAAAAGAAAAAGAGAGCAAAAAAGAAGAGCTTTGCACTTCCTCTACTCAGGCCTTATATTGGAAAAATGAAGAGAATTCACTGTTGGTGTTTGCTGATCCCTCCACCCCCACTGTTGCACCACTGTGGCCCTTTGAGCATGACAAAATGAGCTCCCCAGGCTTGATTATGCAAGCCACTAATTCCTCCTCCAATCAAGGGGGTGCTTGGGCTTGGAGGCAGCTATACAATTTGGGTTTACCCGGCTTTTGGGTTTGCTTCTGTTTACAGAGAGAAACACTTGGCATTTTTGCATTAAAAATGGACCTGATTTTTCTTTTAACTGTATGCTCATGAATAGGAAGAGAGTGTCACATACTCTCCTCCTATTCATGTAAGTGTCTTTTTTAAGTGTTTTTCAGGAAAAAAAAAAAATACTGGGATGATGTACATTTTGGGTTTTCCCCCATGGTGTTTCCACATGAGCTCCTATCCCAATTGTCATTTTTTCCATCACATTTGAAAAAGAGATTACTTCAAATCCTACCAGTAAATTGAATTTTCTTGTTGTTTTCAACAAACAATTCCTTTCAAGAGGGATTCTGATAGTGGAAAAAATGTGTACTTTGAGATCACAATTTTTAAAGACGGACAAAAGCTGGCCCTGTTTGGAAACAAGCCCTCAGACCCTAGGGAATTCATCTAGCATAATACTACTTGTGCTGGCTCCCAGCTGCCTGGCTTCAGTTGCAGCTCATGAGCAACTTTGTTGGGGTGGACCTCTGAAGAAGCACCTTGGGTCCTTGGGTCTCCTCCCCACCCACGGCTCTGGTGGTGGGCACCCAGAGTCTGAGAGCATCTTAAAGGGAAGGGAGAGAGGCAGTCTCACTTTAAAAAGAACAGCAGAAAAAACCCCACTAAACCTGAAACAAACAGTTTTAAGATATGCTTTTTTAGATTTTTCAATGTTTTAAGCACAGCTGCCTTAGAAATACTTGAAAATAGAACCTTTCTCTGCAAAATTGTTGAGCAAATTTGGAAGCTGGTGAGTAGCTATTACACAGCTGCTCAGGTTGCTTCAGAGAGCCCAAATTCACCATATCTGTATAATATCTAAGGACCAACGCCTATAGACTTTACTCACAAAGAGCTGACCCTTGTGGTCAGGGAGGCTGTTGAGTCACAGACACAGATGAAAATCAGATGGCTGCGGCAGCTTCCACCGCCTTGCCCTGCCCTGCTGGTCTCCCACAAGCAGCTGCCCCTCTCATAGAGATCTCTGGGCCAAAAGTAAAGAAGCTCCAGGAATCACCTGTTTGGAGCCCAAAGCGGGGAAGTATACCAGGGCCGAGTTTGAACTGCTCTAACATAGTGGGCGACACAGTGGCAGCGCAAAGACGGCTTGGAGTCTAGTCCAGATGTCCTTGCCCTAGAGGCAGTGATCCCTGGCACAGGGCAGAGGAATGAGCTGGGGACATTCACCACTTCAGCTGTCCCACTTCCCACAGGCTGTTTCATGAGTCAACACCCTTCTCTACCACAATGAGAATCTGCTTGAATAAGACCTCACTGGGCAGAAAATGCCTGTACTGCTGTGTCTAGGAAAGCACCAAGGACCACACTGCACTTGGTTCATAACAATAACAACACCACCACCCCATTTTCAGAGGCTTATTGCCTCCCTAACCAGGGGTCACTGGCATGATGCTGGCTTCACCCACTGATGGGGCTGCAATTCAAATTCAGGTAAAACCAATTTAAAGCACCTCACAAACGCCCATGGATCACTGACCTTAAAATAACACAATCAATGTCCATTTGCAGTTTCGAAGATCACCACTCCACCACTGCAAACACACCATGTGGTGCAGTTTCTAAGATGCTACTGGAGTACCTGGGTTTTTTTTGCCCAGAAAGTCATTGTTTCAATTAGATCATTGTCCTATATTATCCCCCCACACCTGCAACAGCCTTTACAAAAATAAACCACTAGGAGCTCGGCAAAGACACCAACATTAACATCTCCACTTGTGCAATTGCACTTTAATAGCTGTCAGTGGTTGGAATTTCAGTTTTCACACCCCAGGCAAAACCCTGCGCCTACAGCAGCACGGGGCTGGGAGGCAGGGTCACACAAAGGAATGCCACCTATTGCATTCCCAGCATCACTTCCTACACTGCCGGTCTGGCTGTGATGCTCGTTCCTGGGCGCACCGGTGAGACCAGCTCCTGCCTGACTTGTACAACTCCCCTGAGCATGCCACAGCCTCACTGAGCCCAGCACAGGCTGCTCGCTCACATCAGGGAGAGAACAGCCTCCTGCCAACGTCTATGGTTTCCTTCAAAATCAGGCTTTTTGTCTAGGAGTGAGTTCTGCTCCAGGCAAAATACTCAAGCCCTGTTTGTAAACACTCTGGAGGAGCACAAGATTTGAACACTTTGGAGTCCTACAACATTTATGTTTTCAGAGATGTTTTGTATTTTTGAAATTATAAAACACTGTTGCTTTTGAAAATGGCTGGTGGATACTCCAGTACATTGGAGTATGAACATGAGCAAGTTCATCACTAAACGCATGGCTTCACTCGACACATGTAGCAGCTGACAAAAATATGGCTTTATGACTAGCTATCAGGTCAATAAGTTGTAATCATCTCACACCAACAACATGGTTCAACAAAAGCCCTACAGCAAACTGTGTCCAGTTGCACTTGTGTAAGCAAAGCAATGAGAGTTAAAATTTGAGCTTGGGTACTGTATGTCTCCCTTTGAGGTGCTGAGAGTTTTCAGTTATCTCTAAACTCAAAGGGATGATCTGTGGGAGCAAGGAGAGCAGGACCTGCTATTTTTAGAAGTCAGGAGTGAACAATCTACCACATCAAGCACATAAGAATTTGGCAGCAAATTGGGATTTGAGAGCTCTGAGTACCTTCCCCAGGCTGAGCCTGTGGATTACAAAAGATCATAACCATGTCTGAAGTCACAAACATTTCCTCAGCATTGTAAACCCTTAAAAATGAAAAGTATTAAACACAAATACACACACACTCACTAAAAGAAGCTGATTTGAGGTCTAGCAAAGAGAAATTGTAACTGTGGCCCAGGCAGACGTAGGGGTGGCTAATGCCATGCCATATTAGACTGAATGCAGGGCAGAATTACAGGCATTACTTTGAATTTCCCAGCTTTGGTAGGTGCAAACCAGACAGATGATGTTATTTCTTTTCAGCCCATACGAGAAAACGTTACATGCAGCGGAAATCTATTTCAGACAGCAGTGTTTCTTTACCAGAATGGGATCTCTCTGATGCTTTGCTTTGCTCCATATGCTTCTAATTATTGCTCAATTCAAACAGCTATTTCTGCATTGACTTGCAGGAATCTCAGAAGGCACCTTCTACATAGACAAGAAGCATAGCCCATAAATAATTTCAAAAAGTATTAAAGAGGGGAAGCTTCATAGCTTTTCATTCCAATCTGACTATGTGGTATTTAAATAAACCTCTGTGGCTTTCCAGTAACATAGTAGGATCTCCCAGGTGGCAGGGCTGGGGGAAGAGAGGGAGGAGAGCACTAAACATACTAATGAACATGTAATTAAGAAAATGGGCTCTCATTCCCTTCAGAGACTCCATGAGGAGGGAGCTTATTTGAAGTGCTGCTTTCTGGTTCCCCTCCCTCCATGGAAGGAAATCAGCTTAATATCTCCAGCGCCATGCAGAGTACCAGCTCCAAGAGAGTCCAGTCAATGCAGACTGACACTGATGTAGACCACAGTTTAGAAAGAATTGGTTAAATAAAGGTAGAAGAGAGCATGTGATGCTGGTCCATGGACTCCATTAACTCAGTTTCTCAGGACAGCTGTCTGTAGGCACTGGCATTAGATTTCTGCCCCTTTTCCTTAACAGTACTGCTTTATTGGAATGCACTTTGGGTCACTGCTGCCTGGGGGCTGTCCTGGAAAGGGAAATTCTCCATGCAACAGCATCAGCCATCTCCAGGGCTTGCAGGGGTGCAAGCATGACCTCAAGCAGAGAACCACTTCAGCATCTCCAGGGCATGATTGGGTCTGAAGGAAGAAACAATTCTGTTGAAGAGTTTAATTGTAATTGTGGAGGACAAGGGTTAATTTGTGCAAGCCCGTCAGGAAGAGGGAAAATAAAAGTAATTCAAATGTTTGTTTCTCTTTCCAATCCAATTTTGGAAGTGCAGTTGGTTAAGGAAATTTCACCCTAAACATAGGATGGTAGCAGTGATTGGTAATTTAAGCATTCATGGGAGGAGGAGAGAGGATTTTGTAAACAGAGGCTTAGGAATTCCTTAGCCTCTTTAGACATCTGGCAGATTCTGTATAGAATAACAGCTCTTCTTCCCTTGTTTTCAAAGCTTTGGAAACAACATATTTCTGGAGGCTACACTCATCTTTAGTGAGTCTTAATCAAGCAAAGACAAACCATTTGTTCGAACATCAGGCAGTGGCTTCCTGCCAATATGATTGTTAGATGGCAGAACCATGTCCTAAGAGAGATGGCAATAGTCCCATTATTCAAGGCATTCTAAATTAGATTAATTACACCACTAGCATATGTAATAGCAGAGACCTAATGATACAGTGAGTCTTTCCCATCTCTTATTTTGGGCCAAATCCGGTTCTTCTTCCTACATAAACGGAGCTTGAGGCTTTGATGAGTGTCCTGCTCTGTTTCCACTGAAACAAGTGAAACCTTATCCATCAGCTCAAACAGGACAAATGCAAGCCTTCAGCCTGTTCATTAAGGAGGATTTAAAATGCTAGCTTGAATAGATGAGTTTATAGAAAAAATTAAAACAAGGTTGGGCATAAATGACAAAAGACATAGCACAATGCATTTCACCACTGCATCCCTCACAATCACAGGGCATCAACAGAAGAGCGATCAGAGCAACCTCTCACTATGTCCACACCCACCCCAGTGCTGGAAGCAAAACAAAAGTATATTCATTCATAAGTACAGTGGCCCCATCTGCAATAAGATGGGAAATTTAGGCACAAACTTGAGAAATCTGGCTGGTTTTTATTAAATTGTTACACACCTCAGTCAGCCTTACACTGGTAGAGCTGCATGCAGAAATGCTACAGGAGAAGAGATCGAAGGCACACTAATGGCAACTACACAAATGGGACAGCTATATCAAGTTGGATGGCTGAAGGAAGGAGAATCAGTTTCCTCTGGCTTTTCTGCAGACAGCTAGGCTTTGTAATCATACAGTTCCTTCAGGAAGGACCTAGAGATCAGGTGTTAGCACTTGTCATTGGCCTCAGAAACTCAAGGGAGGTTTATGGAAAGGGGAATCACAGGGAAGGAACAGAATCATTGAGATCTGGAGGAAAAGAGATGTCTGAGAGTCTAGATGACGTCAGGGATCCATGGTGCAGAAGAGAGGCTGGAGGAGTACAGTTCTGAGAAGGTGAGTTTGGACCACAAAAAGACACTAGCCAAATTCCTGAAAAACATTCCACAATGGTGAGAGCAAGCAAAGAAAGCTATATTGATTTCTGTTTGGATCTGTAATACTTTCAGGCTTATAAAGTATTATTATTGTTGTTGTTATCTCTGCTAGAGACCTTTGCAATTTTACAAGTCATTTTCACCAACACTGGGAGAAGCTCAGGATAAGCTGGAGCACCCATGAGGCTGAGACTCCTGCAGCATCTGAGAGAAGGTGGCCAGCCTAGGGAGTCTGGAGCAGCTCCATCCCAAACAGTTCTCCTTGTGGTGCTGCCCAGACTGATTCATCACATATCCAACTGTACATGGAATTGGCCAAGATCAGCTACAGCAGCCCTGGAAGAGTCCAAGCACCCAGGCAGAATGATGACAGGGCCAGCAGAGAATTTGTTTTGTTAAAAAAACCACCTAGCTTAAGGAAATGTAATAGGGAGGAATTGCCTGCATTTTATACCAAATGGCCTCTGCAACCCTAAAAATGTGAGAAAGCAGACTGAACTCACTTTAGAGAAACAGGGGGATTCAAAGGGCCATGCAAGGGTTAAAATGTAACTGATGTCCTCACTGAACTGCTGAGTAGGGATGAGCAGATCAGCTCCAGGTTTTGTTTTCTTATTCATGGACCTGGGAGATGAAAGCAATCACCAGCCTGATAGCCTATCTTTGTGAATGTTTCCTAATGTTTTCCCCAATTTGATCATAAATGTGGAAGGCAGTGCTGCTTCCCTGTATCCTTTGGGATACTACTTCATAAGCTAATAATTATCTTACAAATCCATGATGCAACCAGCTTTTACCTCTTTCACTGTGGGAAACCACATCCCCTCCAGCAGTATCCCCTTCCTTTTGTCACCTGTGCCCTCTCCATCTGCTCTTTTCAATCAGTTTCTTATGTCCTCAATCTAATTTCAAATTACGGCTCCATGGTGGGGGGCAGGGGCTTGCCTCCCCCACTCCCTGCCTGTGAAATACCAGGCTCCCATTCCTCATTACAGAAAGACTAGATTTCTTTAGTGAGCTCAGACAAGACACAAGTTAATCTATCAGTCTGATAGAAATGCAAGCAGATATAATACTCTGAACTTACTTTATTTCTAATTATGCAAATCATTATGTAAAACAGGCAAATGCATCATTTCCCCCCAGGCTCCTGGCACTTCCCCACTAAGCTTTAGGGAGTGCAAATTTTGATGTTCTTAGCTCAATAGCCTGCCTGATCATGTAAGTTTATATGCAAGTATGCTTCAAAATGATGAGGTTAAAAGTGTCGTGGAAGTTATTCACCAAATGTAAGTGGGACAAACCTCACAGATGAGGCAGTGGCACTGAGGCAGTACTGACAGTGCTGGTTAGCAGGGCAGCTAGTGAGGCCTGCTGAGTTTCTGGTGGAAGGAGAAGGGGGGAGAAATGGTCTTTATTCTTCTGATGGAAAAGAGGACTGGAAGCCTTGCAACAGGTAATCTGAAAATGCTCACCCTCGGGCACCCAAAATAAGTGGTGGGGTGGGGAGGGGGTGTTTTGTTTTGATTTCCCTCCCCCCATGGGAAGAGTTTTCTATCAGATGGGATGGGAAACAAGGAAAAATATATTGGCCCAGTTTAAGGAGGCTTTAAAACAGCAGGAAAAGACATCATGTAGAAATGCTGCTCCTCACTCTGACTCAGCTTGGAAATTGAATTGGATTTATTTTTAAATGTGTATAAAGACAGGTAATTGTTTGTTCCTAACAATTCCTCCCTAGGAAGCCAGGGCTTTGCTTGTGAAGGTTTCTTGCTGACAAACCATGCAGATGCTTAGAACACTGGTGGTTAGGAGACTTCTAGAGAAAACCTTTTGAACTGCTGTGCGGGCGCAGTAGACAATTTCTCGGATGCTGCCAAGTCCTGCGCAGCACGTTTGTTCTGGGTGGCTGATAACCTGGCTAACGGGGCCTGATGAGAATCCCTCCTGCTGCAGGGAAATCTAAGTAATTTTGCAGGCTAACGCTTGTGAATTTAAATTGAGGTAAAAACAGGAGACAGCGCAAGTTTGCTGCCTTTTGAAGAGTTGGCTGATTGTGCTTATGGAGGTTCTGGATGCTTCAGGATACCCGGCATTTTTGAGTTCTTTGTAATTACCCCCTGAAAGCTGTCAGGATGTCTTAAGACTTAGAAGCCTGGGATTGTCTTAGGTGACAATCTGCTGCTTTGAGCCTGCCTCTGTCTCTCTCGGTGATTGTATCCCATCTCCCAGTGGGTCTAAATAGGAAAAAAAAAACCTTTTGGTATTTGGTAACATGCCCAAAAGACTTTCTTTCTCCATTTTAGTAAATCCTGTTGCACATTCCTGCCATCTGGGATGGCCTAGCAGCACCATTATATTTGATGTTTACTCTCTTCTCATCTCCTTAAGAAACAATCTAGGATACAGCTCTTCTTCCTTTCTGCTTAATCTTCCACTTCTTTATTTTTTCCTTTTGCTTCACTCCAATTATACATTATGTACATGCTAAGTGTAATGGAGTCACACAGCTTTTATAGCACATACCAGAGCTCCCAGTCATCTCTGAACCATGGTTTGGATGAATGACTCTAACAAATGGGACCAGTAGGAAACACGGAGAACCACTGATGCCATCTGCCCTGTCTTGTAAATAAATACCCAGTCAAAGTCTTGCCACTTGATTTGACATTCCTTACTCTGAATAGTTTCTGTCACTGTCTCCCTATTGCTGATAGTTTCTCGCAGTACAATTTTACTAGCTCTGAACTTGTCTCTTTACATGCAGAAAGCAGAACTAGCGATGCATGGGGCAGAAAGTTTGCAGTTGCTCTACTTTCTCTGCATTGTCATTGCCTGCCACTGAAACATCTCCTTTCATCCAGTGCTTTTCATAGTGAATATCACGAAATGCTTTGCAGATGAAGTCAGCCATATAAGCCAAAGTGAAAAATAGAGGCTTTAAGGTGATTATAACAGATAGGCGATTCAACAGCTCACGGAGTGTTACAGAAAGATGGCATGGAAAGGAGAAAAAAAGAAAAGAAATGACTGGAAAGAATATATTTTTTGAAGGTTACTAACAGCCAAGGAACAAACAACAGAGTAGACAAGTTTGTGTAACTTTTTACCATGGGAGGTTATTTAGGTGAAGAGTATCAAAAAAACCTGCTTAGTCACCAGGTGCAGAAAAGTAAGGAATTTAGATAACAAGCCTTAACAAACAAAAACCCTGAAGTTCCTCTAAGGCACACTCGAATAGCTATAACTGAGAATGAAGACAAGACTTAGGCTTTTGTTCCAGAAGCAACTGCTGCAGCCATGAGCAGCTAGTCCTGCTTGCATATATTTTGGAGAGCACAGCATCATTTTTAAAAACATGTCCACTTTTAGAAGAGTACATTTATTTTAGTAAGCTCGCTTCTAACTGTCAACTTCTCTCAACAAATGTAACAAAAGCTGCAGCTCCATGGTCTAACTGGAATGAAGACACATTGTTCATGAGCAGGAAAGGATATGGGAAACATTTGTCCAACAACTGCTGTTGTGGTTCTCTGAGCAGAGCCCTGCTCTCTTGAACTGCCTCGGTGTATTTGCGTAGCTGCTAATGGGAGCACAGTCCCAAGGAGTAAAACTAAGAATCTGAATCGTAAGATTCAGGGGATGTCTATCCTCAAAGGAAGGGATGGAGTATATTGAATAATACTTGGTCCATGCCTTTCTTTGCCCACAGGTTCTGGTAAGCCAGTGTGAAGGAAAAGCAGGCCTTGTTGCAGGGCTTTTATTGAGCGTATCCTTTCTCTGTGCATGTTCCAGAAGCCGGCTGGTTCCAACAACCCTTATTTCAGTGGTGCATCTCAAAACACAGCTATGCTGCAAACCCCACACTTCTGTCCTTCGCAAATGTACGCTGGCCTAGATCTGCTCAGCATCACCCAGCAGTTGGAAGCAGCCCTCTCCCAACCTATGCCATTTTCTGTCTTGTAAGCAGGCTGAGGGCTTCCGCAGAGAAACTGCTGTAAAAAGTCTTCTTTCGAGTGTATTAATGGGTTGCAGCAGTGCAGATGGAGATTTAAAATTTCTCCTCTCTGCTTAGGTAACACTGGACGTTTCAAAAAAAGCTGCCTTCCCCTAGCTGAAGCTTAGATCTGCATGAATAAAGCATTTATTCTGCCAGCAGAAAGCAACGGTCATGCTGCGATAACAAATCAAACCCCCCACGCTGGGGAGGCGATGGCGCGCAGGCACGCAACGCAATCCCGACAGCGAAATCAGCTCCTTCTGCAAAGGCACCCGGGCGCTGGGGCTTTTTTTATTTCCCCTTTTCTTTTTTCGCCGTTCTTTTTCAATAACCGCGGGCACAGGCAGCTGTTTGCGCTTTCAAAGCCCGCTCAGAAAGCAGCCAGTTAATTTTAGTTCGCTCGGGCCACCCTGAGCGAGCTGGCTGGGTACCCCCTCCCCTCCCTTCCCTGCTCTGCTCTGCCCTGCAGCACGGGGAGGGGGGGTTGAATGGGGACCC
>JAOEHX010011718.1:0-17866 GCA_025448015.1 Bolborhynchus lineola
GTATACCCAGATTAAAAGAGATGTCTTCACAATGGATAAAATCATGAATTAAGAGTATATACTCTTGAAGGAGCACCTGCTTTCTACTGGATGCTGAAGCTGTGAAAGTAAATGCACTGGTAACTGAAGTGTGCAGCCAACTGCAGCATATTCTGCTCATCAGAGTAATTTGTTTTGGTCATTTTAAGACCTACTTTAGGTGCTTATATTTTTGGTAGTAGAGCAAGTTCACCTAAATAACAATGAACTATGTTTTCTTCCAGTGATTTAATAATAAACCCCCACCCTCCCAAAATTCTTTTTCTATAAAAGACATATGGATAACATGCATGCCTTCACTCAACCAGAGTGTTTGTTGTCTTAAAAATGTTCAGCTCATCATAAGCAGCTGTTGGTTATGTGTAGCAGCTGGAGGCATTACTGTGGGACACTTCATGTGTTAGCTCAGTTTGTTTCTGATTTTTATTTTCCATTATCCACTCTATACCTTTCTTCCTCTCCAACTAGTGCTGCTCATTCTCCCACACATCTTTCGCCACCAGTGTTTTTGACTTTCTGTGCCATTTTTGGGGCTTCATTATTCCTCTTTTCTTTCTTTGTCTCCTTTTTATTTTATTCCATCCTACCCTCTCTGCTGCTTTTCTTACTTCCTTGTTTTATCAAGCCATTTTCTTTTTTTTTTTTTTTTTTTTTTTTCCATAGTCCAAATTTTCCACCTCAGCCTTATTCTGCCCATTCCCTGCCCACTGCTTAGGAACCATCTTGTCCTTTTGTCCTGGTTCAAGCCCTTCAAGCTACTTTTCCAAGTGCACTGTCTGTTGTTCATTACCTTTACAGAGAAGCTCCTGAACACCACAAATGCAAACTGTAGTTCACTCAAAACATTATAGTAAGCTTCTTATCCTCTCCTACTCTCCTGTGTTGTTTTGTGGACCTGACCTTGCAACTGTTATAGTCCAAGAATATTGAATTTAGTGGTCAGAGGAAGCTCTTTATACTTGGAAGGAAATTTCCCTCCCTACTGTATAATAAAACACTACAAAGATTAACAGTAGCCTTTAAAAAAAACCTCCCTGGAGTACGTAACTAGATTAAGCTAGTCTAGTCCTACTGTTTAAAAAGCTAGATATCACTTTGGTCACTGAATTAAAACAACAAAAACAAACAAAAAAAGAACCCCAAACTCCCCAAAACCAAAACCTAGAATCTCTCTTGAAGTAAGAGTTAGGAAGCATGTTTAGGACAAAATAAACACAGAAAAATGTCCCTTACCTTGTAGAATTACAGAAGGCAGGAAATCTCTGGCTCTTGCTGTGGAAAATGTGTGCCAACTTCATGTGGCATCAGGCTGAGAGATGGAAGGCTTAAATACCTTCAGGTAAGTTTGAAGCACTTTTTTTACGTGTAAATGTAAATGTAGCACAGTTTTTTGGTGAACCCAAGGAAAAGGCATTTCTTCCTCCTTTTTGGTTCTAGAACCTGCAAGCATGAATACCATCAAGGAACTTTAAATGGAATATGAGCTCAAACAACTACATAGAGGAAATTAAAAACCCCATTTTAAATGAGAAATTTATAATTCAAGTTGCAAATATGAACTTTGAAAAATCTTTCCAGCATGTAGGTTCTTAAACTGTCATGGATATTTTTCTGGTCAAAACCTATTGCCTGCTGTATATAACAGTATAAAACTTTTTCTTTTATTCCATTCCTGAGCTAAGTTTTAGATGTGGAGAGTGTGGGAAGAGCAATGAAGCTGATGAAGGGTCTAGAGAACAAGGAGCAGCTGAGGGAACTGGGGTTGTTTAGTCTGCAGAAAATGATGCTCAGGGGAGACCTTGTTGCTCCCTATGACTATCTGAAAGGAGGTTGGAGCGAGGTGAGGATTGGTTTCTTCTCCCAAGTAACAAGTGATAGCACAAGAGGAAATGGCCTCAAGCTGCACCAGGGGAGGTTTAGATTGGATATTAGGACCAATTTATTTGCCAAGAGGTCTATCAAGCACTGAACAGCCTGCCCAGGTTGAATCACCCATCCCTGGAGGTATTTAAAAGACTTTTAGATGTGGTTCTTAGGGGCATGGTTTAGTGGTGAACTTGGTGGTGTCAGGTTTATGGTTGGTTTTCATGATCTTGAAGGTCTTTTCTAATAATTGATTCTACGTGTGTGTGTGTGGGGGGGGACTGTGTATTTTTTAAAGAAGCTCCCGACTCAGCCAGCAGTTAAATGTTCGTATATATGGATTTTTAAAAGGTGCTTCAGAGGTTCTCATTTAAACATGTTTCTTTTGTAAGCTAATGGAATTTTTTCCCTGTTAAGAGTTGAAAAGGTCAGGTTTTGGCAGCTGTGACTTAGCTGTAATAAATTTGGCTATGGAAGTAATCAGAAGATGATGACTTTGTTGATAAATTCTGTTTACTAAATATTTCCATGTTTTAAAAACTTCACCATCACAGTACTTTTATTGAAATATCAGTAAAGGAGTAGTCAGGTTATACAGTTTTCTGAAAACTTCATGTCCCATGTTGTTTCTCTGTGAAGCTAACAGCCCTTATCTTTACAGCCAAATGAATCACTTCAGGATGGCTGTGATAGTCACTCCTGTAAAGTAAATGAGAAAGGAGAATTTATCTGGGAAAGAAGAATCACTGGCTGTCCTCCATTTGATTCCAGAAGATGTTTGGCTGAAGGAGTAAGTAGTGAAATGGGTCCAGTTTCCAGATTTCCTAATAGACACTGTCATGTTTATGGTTCTGTATGTAGGCACTTAATGTGTGTTAGGGTGGGAAACCCCAACTCCCAGCACCTTGGCTAAACTGAATTTGAACTTTGTTTGAAATTCAGAAAAATTTCAATTTTTTTTTATTTTAAAATATATGCTGGGTTTATATGGGACTATACTGCAGGGGGGATGCTGAGCTTGCAGTGATTCTCTTCCATGTGAAACAGCAAACATAAGAAACTGTTTATTCTAACAAGGTTTTCAGTTTGGTATCCAGAGTAAAACTGTGTGCATAATTACACAAACTGAGAAAACAGTTGGATCACCCGCTTGTTTTCTATGAATATGCATATGACATGCTGAGATGTTTTTCTCTACCCTCCTATGAGGTTAGGGAAAGGAATTTTCACAGCGCTGTAGAAAGAGCTCAGACTTCCACATTTGCAGTTATCTGGTATAATGGTATAATAAAACCCCTCCTCAACACATCCATCCATCCTTCCTGTGATTTGAGGTTAGCCGTACAGCAAGAAAGAGTGCATGGTGGGGTATGGGACGTGGGATCCTGCTTTTGCTCATCTAGCGTCACACAGATGTTTATTTCCACCTGTCCCCATTTTCTTCAGCATGGCAGGAAGCAGGAAACCTTTAACAAAGCTTGTGCCCAAACCTCTCTCTGCATACACAATGGAGGTTTTTGTATGTATAACACAGGAAGAATAAAGCTCCTACAGTACATTTCTTTGTGAAATCACTATCGCACACACAGTTTTGTTATACAAACAAGTATTTAGAAAAATGCTGGGTTATGTTTCAAGCTTGGGGTTATTATCTTATTCTAAAGGTCTTCATTGAAAATCAGGGAAGAATAGATTACTTTTTAACCAGAACTTCCCAAACCACATTTATTGTCCTCCCATCCAAAAACCAGAACTATTTCAGCTATAAAATTAGTGGGTTTCATCTAGTTACTGATGGAGAGTTTAGGGGTTTTAATTAAAAAAGCCTCCAAGTTTCAGTTGTTTAGTGCAACAATGGCATCATCTTGCAGTAAAGATATTTCTCAGTTTTTCTTCACATTGTGGGTTTTAGGCAATTTTTCACCATACATATATTTCTGAGAATTATTTTCGATGTGGTAGTAATGAAACAGGAAAAATAAGATTTTTGGCTGTTAAAACTTATTTGACAGATAAGAAATTTTATGATGATTTGCCTGTACATTTTCAGCTGTTGTGGAATAGGCATACTTTCATCTATATTGCTAAAAAAATCAAAAGGAGCTGTTTAAATTCTTTTCTTAAACTGACATAAGACTTGAATGCTGTTTGGTTTATCACTCTGGTATCCAGAAATTTATTTGTATTCAGTATCTTTACTTCAGAAAGCTCCTAATGAAGGCAATAGCAATATTTTCAGATATTGAGCTTGGTAACATAGTCAATTATTTCTAATCAGCTATCAACAAATATAAGGGCCAGTTCAAAATCTTAAAATGCATGATTACAAATAGATGATAATTACTAATTAGGTGATTACTAATACCAATTTCCATTTTTGTACATTATAGAAATAAAATTTTCTTGCCTAATACCTTATGTTAAATATTCCTTTATATTTTTCCAGCAGAAGAAATATGCATAACTTGTGCAAAAATAAAAATTTTCTTTTTTCATTGTTTTAGGGGAGAATTGCAAAAATTGGCAATACCTGCTGTGACACATGTAAGTAAATAAGCCAAAAGTTTTTTTTTGTACGGCAACTGCAGAGAATGTAAGCTACTGTGTGAGGAGCTATGTTTTGCATAAGATGCAGGTTAATGAAATGGAGTTTAGCAATGTGGTTAAGTTAAACTACCAAACAAGTCCGCCCTCTGATTGGGATACTCTGTCATGTTTTGTCCCCCAGAACATGTGTTTTGACAGTATTCACAAGTGCTTAGAAAGAAATGGATACTCTTTACATTTTTTGCAGACATTAATTATGAATGTTTTATTTTATTGTTCATCTAAACATAACAGGACCAGTATTGCACACACACGTTGACAAACCACATAACCTGATATGGTATATGAGAGGCAAACACTTCATGAATAATCAATCAACTTTAAATGAATTTAGCAAAAAAACCCCTGGTGGCAATAATGTAATTATGATTGTGTTTTGCTATTGTAATAATCAAAAAATGGTAGGGGAGATCTTGTCAAAGGTGCATTCCTATTGAACAGCCTGACTGCATTTAAATTTGACAGTTTAGGAGTCAGAAACTTTTAACTTCATGTCTCATTGTGTAGATAATCCAAATGTCACTCAGGCTGTGGCAGGAAGGGTTTGCTTACATGAGGAAGGATTGCAGGGTTGGGTTCTCATTTCTAAAATGAATCTCTGATGCTTTTGTGAGCAGACAACCTCTCAGTTTTCTCTCATGTAAGTAAAAAATTAATAATACTGTAGCTCATTTAAAAAAACCCAAACGACAAACCAAAAGGTAGATATTCTCTTTTAAGGTCAGAATATCAACCTCTTGCCTGTCTGTGTTCTGTTATGACCTTTTTCTTTTTAATTTCTTCCTTTTTTTTTTTTTTTTTTCCTCCTTCCCTCTGTACATGTGCTAATAAATAAAAGATGGCCAGCATAGCAGCCCATCACCACGCTGGCACAGTAACTGCTGTAATAATACCCCTGATGAAGCATGTTAACTCCTATAGAGTTTGCAGCCTTTGCCTATCTGTATGATCACTGAGTCCAGCTTAAGAAATAGAAGTCAGAAAGCTATTAAGATAAACTGTCATCAGATGGCTCCCACAGGTAATTTAGTTAAGAGAGCATTAATCTACGAGACTTCAAGTAAGGTATACTCAATATTATTTATTAACAAAAAAAAGATCTTAAGATTTAAAAGACCAGATGGTGGGCAGGCTCTACTGATTGAGAACACTTATCACTGCAGTTGGTGAAAGGAGAAACCAAGTTCCAAATGAGTACTGCTCAATAAATATATTTATTAGCAATTATAGTGATTTAAAAGTGATACCTCCTCACAGCAGGAAAAAAACTAACTGATCTAAGTGAAATATTGCATACCTGAAAATGCTCATATTATATGGGCTTTCAAATCATTATTCCCATTTATGTTCACTTGGATATAGCTCAGAACTAAAAAGTCCATGTGACAGCACAGTCCTGTTCCTATTTGCTTTTCTACTCAGGGCCCTTCATAATGAAAAAGCCAACATACTGCATTCAGCCTACTAACCATGAGTTATCAATTGAAGTACTGTGATTAACACATAGCTTTGGATCAAACACATCTAGATACCAAACTCTCTTTCCTCTGTATTTGTATCTTTCTACTAGGGCACTCAGTAGCAACATCAGTCTGTTGCATACTTTACAGGGAATACCAAGGCTTGTCAAAACTACTGTAAAACCAGAATAATTATTCTCAAAAATCAAATAAGAGAATAATTATTTTCTCATGGACACAGAGACTTAGATATAGGTTACATTCCTTCCCAAGTCTTGAATGAGATAGTGTTTCAGACAACTCAGTAGCATAAAGAACTGGGCTAAGAGCTTTGAACTTGTTCTCACAAATTCAAAGCACACTTCAGGTGATGCCTTTGGTTCAGTAGAGTACAACAGAACTTTGGGTAAAGGTTTTTTTAGAAGCCACTTTCTATGTTATGCCCTGGCAATAGGAGTTTGTTAGTGTGTCTGGAGGCATTTTTCCAGGTTTTAACTACATAGGTACACAAAAATGAACAGGCTTATTTTCTCATTGGATTTCTGTGGTACTAGCAGAGGACTTTGTTATTTGCAAAGGATATTCCTTATTTTCCCACTTAACAAAGAAGTTGCATCTCTGCTTCTCACCTCTTTTCTCTGTTTGTCTCAATTGCATGTCTCATTGTTACAAGCACTTGCCTTTGCAGAGGAGGCACAGTCTACAAAAAAGGTGAATCAGAGCATTAAAGTAACTGGAGAACAAGTTGATAGGATCAAGAAGGCAATGAAACTGCATTGAATCTGATTACAGTTATTTTGCTTGGACTTTTCATTTGTGTGGACATAATTGTGTAATCCTTCCAGGTGGACAAGTTTTATCAAATGAAGTGATGAAATCGTTCAAAGAGAACTGGCAGTTCCAGCCCTGGAGCTAGAAACACTTTTCAAGCCATTTTTTAGTATGAAATGTAAAGCCTTAACAAGGCACAGAGCCAATTTGGCACTGACATTCCAGTGGAAAAGATATTGAAAGCTATGTTTGCTGCTAGGAAGATGTATACATTTCTCTTCAATTTGTATATCTACTTAGTTGTGCAGTTGGCCAGTTGAATTCCTTCAGCTCTCTGAAAGAAGAGAAAACAAAGCTGTTGTGTAGTACATGAAAAATAGTCCAGTATTGTGGTAAATATGGAAAATCCACTGGTTAGCTAGAAATAAGTAAAAGCAGGAGCCTTTATACAGAGGCATAGCACTCTGTTGACACTACAAAGAAATGTTTGCAGTGTGCAAAATACTCACTTCAAAAAGCATTAGCTCCTTCACAAGTCTTTAGATGTGGACCAAAACACTCAAGAGTGTTCAGAACAAAATATTCTGGATTAGTTTGTATTTAAGCAGGTCAATTACAAGATTCCCTTTGAAACTGGAGGAGCAGTCACTGTCAACTACTGCAGTTAACAGATCATAGCAAACCAGCCTCATTTCACAAAGACACATCAGAAGATTCCCTGAGCCTGCACCCTGTGCACATGACAAATCAGACCTACTGCCTCTTGTGTGCATTTCTCATTTGATGGAAAAAACACAGGCAGAATTTACCTAACACTAAGACCAAAAGTACTGGAAAACAAATATCAGAGTTTTTCATTCACAATCTTTACATACATACAAAGTAAACTGAGTAAACTGGCACACACAAAGAGCACCCACATTTTCATCCTGATCTCTGGCTGTGCCAGGATCAAGGTTCTTAGTGGTCTCAGGTGCTCACTCTGTGCAGTAACTGGTCCTGCATCTGTCCCAACCTGGACCCATGGGCCCTATGACCTGCAGTCCAGTTCCAGTTTCTGGCAGTTGTACCTCCATACATGTGCATCACACAGAGCAGAGAGTCCATCACCCAGGACAAGTAGTTAGAAATAGAGTTTAATAAAAAAGACAGAACAAGCTGCATATCAAATGTAGGACAATGTCAGGCAAAAGTATGGACCAGCAGCTGTTTGATATTCCAACTAGCCTCCTGTATACCTTTATAAGTCCATTTTCCCCTGCTTGATCCACATGAAATCATCTTCATCCCTTTAATCTCCCACCTTTGATTCCCCTCCCCCCCAAAAAAAATTCCAATCACAAAATACTCTTCCCTAGCATCTTATAAGAAATCTCCCACAGTTCCGAAGGCAGTAACGCACCTCAGTCTGTAAAGTAATCCAGAGAGCTGCTCCTATTGACTCATCTTGAAGGGCATCATCCCAAGAAAATCGGATCTCTCTCCTGTGACAGCCCCAGGAATAGTCTGATCAGGGTGCAGTTTCTCTGATTAGATTATTTGTGTTTCCATGTACATCATCTTTTTCCTGTACACAACAACAATTTCAGTAATAAGGGGAAGGGAAGTAGAAAAAACCGCCAAACCAGTCATCAGCACTGTCAAACACTTTATTTCTGTTCTTTTTTTTTTCTTTTTTTAAAAACTTGGTAGGTGTGGAAGTGGAATGTCGACCAGTAAGTACCAGACTGCAGTATGGTAATATCAACGGATGTGTGGCTGATAAGGAAGTGCCTATTTCTCATTGTGAGGTAAATAACAAAAACAACCCCCTGCCCCAAGACCTGCCTTTGCCCCCTTACACTCTTCCACAAGGAAACCTCTGCCTTTGCTATAGCTTCACTTTACCAAATGGAGTATCACTTTCTGTCCTTCTCACTGATTCACTCAGAGAGTGTAAGCCTCATTGACACTTATTTCCTAAAGTAATTTGGTGATGCTGAATTTTTCCTATTTAAGCCAGAGTGAAGAAAGTAGCATATGTTAGACACAAAGGCTTTGTTTGTACCACTCTCCTTTGCTTCCATCAGAAATTAATGACTTGAAGTGCCTTTGCTAAGACTTTCTACATAAAAAATGAATTTTTATCTCAGTATTATTGAAGTGATTTTCAGATCTGAGTCTATAGTTAAGCACACATATTCCTCTTCAGGGTCTGAAGTTGACTGAGTGTTAAATAGGTATTTAGATGCATGATACTTTAAGACATTTAAACTTCAATACTATTGTGAGGTGTCCCTTCCCATGGCAGGAGTTCCATGGAACTAGATGACCTTAAAGTCCTTTCCAACCCTAATTATTCTGTGGTTCTATGATTTGACTTTTGTGCCCTATAAGCTCCATGACTTCTCTGTTTGCCTGAGCACTAAGCCATTGCATTCTGCATGTCTTGCGCATTTCTTCCATAATCAGATTAAAGTTTAATTTCTTGCCCATCATGCTTACACCTTTTAGGGCAACTTCCATTTGAAACAGGAGCATGGCTTCCATTCTGGATGTTCCCATCTCTCTGAGACTGGGAACCAAAGATGACATTCTCTTCCTAGACTGGGTTGTAGCAGGATAGCTGCTCAATCTGAGATAACCAAACTTTGTACAACCCTTGTATACAATCCAAAGTATGGCATAGAAGAGTGGCAGTCATGAAGATGGCTTGCACCCAGCCTCTTGAGTATTTCTTTTAGTTAAGGCAGTAGGCAAAATTAGTCTCGCTCTTTCCCATGACTACTGGAAAAAGAAGGGAACAGAGAGAAGAAATACTAAGGGCATACATGCCCCAGCTATTCAGATAGTTACTGGGCAAAGAGCCCTCATTTGCTACACAAGTCTTAACAAGTGGAAGCTTTAAGAATAACAGAAACACTTCAAACTTGTTATTTCTTTTTTTTTTTGTTGTTGTTTCTTCATTTAGGGCAAGTGCAGAAGCAATACCAGATACTCTGTTCAGACAGGGAAATGGGAAGACTTGTGCAGCTGCTGTACAGCAACTCAAACAACCATAGTCACAATTCCCCTCCGGTGTGCTAACGGGACGGTGGTGCAGCATTACATCCCTTCTGCCTCTCAGTGTGAATGCTATTCTCGGAAGTGTACAGACTGAATATTTCCAAGAAGCACGTTTTTTTAATCTCAAGTTTTATGATGATCATTTTTTCTCTGTAGACACTTTTATCCAGTAGAATCCTGACTAACTGTATCAATGTAGCAAGTAATAAAACTTATTAGCACAATAGAATATTATTTGGTTATTCTTGGGATGCTTTATAGAAGAGATATTGCAAATTATATTGTTTCTCTTCATCTTCACCATGGAAAGTAATCCACATTATTATCTTTATTATTATTTTAAAAAAACAAATCCATAACACAGCAACAGAAACAGTTTTTCTACTGAAAGAACATATCCCAAACCGTTTAGCATCATCTTCAGAGACATTACACTTGCATTCCCTGCTTCAGTGACCTCAGTGTGTCATTACGGTCTCTGGTCTTTTTTCCCCTCTAGTCAGGGAGTAAAGCAATTATGGCATAAGACTTCATAGAAAATAGGTAAAGTTCTTTGTACACAAACAATACTGGTTACGGCTCAGGCAACCAGATGTCTTTCTACAATGCATATACGTGTTCCTCCTGAAGCCAGATGAAAAGAAACTGTGTGCCAAGCGCAGGCTGTGTGACTTTTTCAAGTCCCCAGTACTTGTGATGACTGGGGCTGAGACAGCTCTTACCTATTTACTTCAGCACTTCCACAGACCAAGTTGAAGAGAAAGCTCATCAGTACTCTCCCTTATTCCCAGATGTCAGAGCTTCATCTGATGCATTAGCTACAAAAGTTAGAGTTCTTTCAAATGCAGAATTGTCAGTGGCATGTTTAATTTAGTTGCTGCTGCCAGGATAAATTTAGCATGATTTAAATTCCACTTGGACTGGTCATGCCATGGAAGATAAAAGATTTTCCAGAGGGTTGTTGAAGCTGGTGGGATCTGGTGCCAGTTGAGTAGTTTCATTGGGAATTACTAATTTCTGAAAAGTATGGGAGAGGAAAAACTGTTAATTCCACTTCATTTTATGAAAGACAAAAATATTTAAACTTCTTATTAAGATAACTTTTGTTAAAATAAAAAGGATAATATATATATATATAAATCAGATCTGAGTTGTATTAAAGAAAAAAAAGCAGCACTCCCAAACTTTCTGTATGTTTGTGATGGAATCATTGAGGCTTAGGAATAGGTTATGGGTGAAAAAAAAGTAATCACAGTTTCTTTGACTCTAGCAGAAGTGTTCTTCAAACTAGTGAAGAGCATATGTGGAAGTTCTGAAGGGTAATAGTGCTCCTGAGAAGCCCAGCAGAAAAGATCAGAATATCAGGTTATTCTTGTGCAGCTTGAAGGCTGGCATTTGTAGAAATGCAAGGCGTTTCAGAAGACATCGGTCACCACTGCCCCTGGGTCAGAGGGAGGAAAGTTTTGAGGTGGAGAGCTATTGCTCTCCACATGAATGCCAATGTCACATGGCTAAATGGGTCGAAACACCTGACCATCTACATGAATGGCTCCCTTTGGGAGCAAACAAAAACTCCCTCTGTGCTTTCAACTAAAAGGCAAGTTGTATTCCTTTTTGAGAGGAGCCAGGCAGTTCTCTGCTGCTTCTTTTTTGTCGTTCAGCTCTGGATTCAGCACATTGAATTGTGGGCCCTTTTTTCATTTATTGTTCATTCAAGACATCTCATATTGCTGGACAGTCCTGGGAGAAGTGCAGGCCTTCTGTGCGTCTGTTTCTTCTGCTATGGGACTAAATAACCCTAGGGAGAAAAACCATGTTTTAATTATCACCAGCCCCACTTACTGCAGTAGATCTCTGTCACCAGTTTTCCTCCATCCTCACTTTAGTTTCTTATTGTAGCTGGCTCTGAATATTAAGCTCATTGATAGATGGATTCAAGCCAACCAGGTAATCAACTGTACAGCAGCTCACCTGAAGCTGCAAATAACCCACTCCTGGAAGTTCCAGAACAGCTTCAATATCAGAGTGGAGAAGAGAAAAGGAGTGTATAGAGAGTAAAAGACAATGTTTTCCTGTTCCCTTTACCATCACTGGACTGCCCCTTATTTGGTGCCCTCATCCAGGCTGATCTTTCTTAGCTCATGAAAGCTGACGAGATTGAAGCTTAAGGCTTCACAGCTGCAGATGGGTTCTCTAATCAGATAACTGAATGAGGCAGGCACCAGCTTCTCAACATGGGGAGGACAGACAGGAGCATCTGCAGGGAGCTACAGTTTTCTGTATGCAGACACATACAACTAGTATTTTGCACCAGCAACAAAGTGGATCAACAAGCAGTCAAGCATTCCTGCTTTCTTCGCTTCCACCTCAATTGACAAGAAAAACACCTGTGGATCTAAGTGTATCAAGAAAGAAACAGCCTTAAAATAAATGCATTTGCTTTAATACTAGAGCAGTTAGTATTTTTTCCTAAGAAGCTCCAGATTTTTTATTGGAAAACTGCTTGGTTATGGTATCAAACTCATAGCAGAGGTATCTCAGTGGAACTGAATAAGAACTGTATTAATACTTTACACCAGTTCAAGAATATGTCTCATATTATGTGGCTTTTCTTCACCTCCCTTGGCTGTAATTTTGCTTTCAGGCATTCATGCCAGTGTGTGGACTAAAGTGTGTGCACAATACATCCCATGAGAGTTTATTACTTTTTCTTACAGAATAGAGTTCTGTGAACTTCTGTATGGTCTATGTTATTATTCAGGCCTGGCTAGTACCTATATATTCCAAACAAAGACAAGGCCCTGTTGTGCTCAAGGCCAGGAGGAGCTTCTTCCTTGAAAAATCCTATCGTGGAAACAGAGAAATAAGAAAGAGCAAGAGGAAGGGAATATTATACTGCCTCCCTTAACAGATTGATAGGTACATGAAGTTTTTGGCTTTTCCTGCTGGGACATGAGAATCAGACTTTTTCAGCTAGCCTGCCCTAAAAGAGCTGTCTTTGCATAAGGCTATGGTAGTGCCAGTAAGGCAACGGGCTCAGACTTCTTCTATGCAGGTGTCAATGACATTTTTCATAGCTCAGTTTCATTTAGTGCAATTTAGAAACATTCTTCCCTGGCAGAAATGAAGAGCCTAATCAAGCCTATAATTAAGTACCTGCTTAGTAGAAAGCTGTAAAATCTAAGAGTAGTAGCGTAGCAGCACATCAGACAGTGCTGTACATCATACTGTTCCATGGATCTTTACCAGCAGCATCCAGGCTTCCTGGATCATTGTTTTTCAACTTGTACATGCCGCTTGTAAGATGGTTTATAGCTACCATTGCCTTTCTGACAGTTGATTCAGAATGAATCCCACTACTTAAGAAGACCGGCTGTATCATTGAGCATGCTATGGATAGGTAAACAGAAACATTCAATGGATCTGGGGAGCAGCCTTAATCATTAAAAGCATCTAATCTCTGTGATAAGTTTTACAGACTTGGATGCACCACTCTTCTACAGCAGGTGAAACACAATTGGGCATATTTGCAGTATTTGTCACAGCTCTGAATTATCAACTAACACAATAGCCAGGTACCTCAGGAAACACACTGATGCCAAGACATGAGGTCCAAGATATGACCATTGGAAAATGTCCTTAAAAAAAGATAACAGACCCAGTTCCATTCTAGCCAGCTGGCTACTGCTTCCTATCATATTGCCTCTGTGTACATTATTTACTACCTATGCTAACTGTATTAGCCATAATGGATCCATCCTTATGGCTCATAGGAGCTAGTAATTCAAACCTATGTGGGTAGAGCTTTGTGTCCAGAGGGATCCCAGCAAGACCTGGCTCTATGTTCCTATACTATTCCACAATTACTGGGTATGCCTTTCTGTGTTAGCACGTAGTTAGGGCAGCATACACTGTGGATATAAAACGCATAATTTTCAGCAAGTTTTCTGCTCTCTGTCCAGGGAGCAGATTAATTCATTATAAAACATCAAGGCAAAAAGCAGTTCAGGAGTTACCTTGCAGTATTCTCTGATCCTGCTTCATTAACAAAAAGTTACCACAAGCTCTATATGATTGCACCATTGCCCTGTACCAGGTAAGCATGAACCAAATTGAGGTCTGTGCCACTGCAGACATTTGAGCAAAGAGATCAATCAAAGAGCAATTAATTTGTTCAAATGTAGTTGTAGTGCAATAAAAAATTGGTTGCACACCACCTGAAAAATTTTACGCATGAACTAATGTGCAAACAAAAGGCTGAATGAAGTAGCATCCCCCTGCTATAGAGCCTACAGACAGCAGTTGAGAGCACCTTTTTATATTATTATTATTTTACTGATTTCTGCAATCTAGTACTTTCAGATTAGCCAGTCCAGAAGCTATGGTATCTAGGTTTTTCCTTGTTTGGTAACTGAAGTGAATCAGCTTCTAAATGAAGTTCTGAGATTAACATAAGATACTAGCAGGGTAAGAAGTACCAGTGTTAGAGTGGGGTGATTTCACTTTTCCTATCTGAAGGCATTATTCTATGTGAATATTATAATAAGTGTTGAAAAAGTATTCTGTCCCATTTAATGTACTTGTCTTCCCTGTATGCATGAAGAAAGACCCTAATCATTACTTTTCCTCTTTTGTCAGGGATAAATTATAGTGCAGAAAAAATTGACAATATAAAGGATGGAGTCAGAGGTCCTGACTACTCTCCCTTTTATGTAAAATTAGCTAGATAACATTAGCGTAGGTGACACATAAAATTCCTTCTGTGGCACTTCAGCTGAGCCAAAGTAAGCAAATGAACAGTCACCTGATTTAATCTCACTCTCTTTGATTTGCCCATAGCTGTTTCACTAAAAGGGCTGCTACCTAGTGACAATCTATTCAGAGTTTAAAGCTGCATATATGTTTATTAGCCTTTCCGAGAAAGTTTTACATCACCCAGCCCAAGTTTTAGGACACAACAGACACACTGCTCCCTGTATAAACTCAGCAGCTTTGAAAGCATAGCCGTAGTGCATCAGTGCATCTCTGTGTGATATAGACAACCACTGTTCTTGTTAGTCATGATGTGCACAATCTAATTCACAAGCTAGTAGAAACACTTCATTCAGTCATTGAATAAATCTATTTCCCCCTCTCACACTAGAAACTGTCAGTGTCATAAATAGGCTAAAAGAAGAAAAATATTTGAACTCCAAATAGTCACACATCCCAGCAATTATCAGTAGCAAGTAAAAGTCTTTTCTCAGATGGTATTAGTCATCAACAACTTTTCTTCCCAATGCATTGCTTAAATTCTAATATTGAAGGTTAAGCAGGACCTGCTCTGATTAGACAGTTGATTACAAAATAATCCCCTGAATATTTCATGCCAGAATGACAGTGTTGCATCCAGGCAGTAAGGTAACTTGAGTAGGTGAGATAGAGCCTTATAAAAAGGTTTCTGTACTTACCTCCTACCTGGAAGCACTGTAAAACCGTGCAGGTATAAAGACACTCTTGCCCACAGAAACCACCTCCAAGATAGTCTAATCTGTGAATGACATTTTTTGGAACAAAGCTGGCTCTGTTCTAGAACCCCGGTTTTGCATTAGCTTTTTTTCTTCCTCTCTTCCACTCCCTCTCCCCTGCCTTCTGGGGAGTTAAGACAAAATACGCCTGTTGTTGCATTGCTTGTTGAGGCATTATGGAGTGTGAAGAGAAGATGTTGAAGTTACAGCAGAGGATTGCTATGACCTCTCAGGTTATGGGAGTTTTGCCTTTTCGCCTGTCATGATGGTGATCACCAAAACAGAAGGTCTTGCTAATTAGCTTCAGTCTGTGGTTTGTGTAAAGCAGGATCAAGACAGGATGGAAATAGAAGTGTTGTTCACTACTTAAGCCGGTGCAGAAGCAGATTGTGCACATGATCAGTATAGCCACATCCTATTAGCACTGATGCAACTTCCAGCCAAACCTCCAGGCAACATGGAAACACACGCTCCCGGTAAGTTTATTCTCTGCTTTATTGTTAATTGCTGCCTATGAAGTCGAATAGGTGGAAAGGGGGTGGGAAACAGTGAAAGAAATACTTTGAAAGAAGTTCTCTGTCTTCTTGCAGGACATTTTCAAGAAAAAAAAAAACAACCCACAATGAAAATATGTGGCCAGGTTACATACAGACAGCTCAAAGATGAAACATATAGAGTTCATTTCTTCTGAAGCTTCATGAGTGCAGCTGTGGGTCATTGTTGTGGTCCATGTGGAAAAGGCAATAACTAGGCAAATGTGCTGGACTTCTGCTGTTTCCATCTGCATTTGCCTTATTGCAATGCAATGGGGGGAGCAATCAATATTCTTTTTCAGGAGACAATGTGCAGCAAGGAGTTTTCAGTTCCCATGCACAATGAACAAACCTGCTCAGTGCACAAAACCTTTTTGTTTGTGTTCCCAGTTAACAAATTTGGAATAACATGCAGTGTTGATATTGTGTCACTATTATTCTGCTGCTGCAGTTGAAAGCTCTGTGGTTGTTTCCATTGTTATGTCATTGTTTCTGGAGCTGAATTCTGAACTGCGAATTTCATGAAATTATTTGTATAGCAGACCACACTGTGCAAGGAGACATTAGATTTAATACTTACTGTTGGTCTTTGTTGAGTTATTACATTGTTCTTTTTCTATCTTGAGTCCCTCACTGTCAGATTTAGTCCTGATATATACTTTATGTCAGAAAGATCAGGTGTTTTCTATAATTTTAACATGTAGAGTAGGATTAAAAAAAAACCCAACAACCCAACATGATGGGAATCCGTAAAGTTATACACACAGTTACATTATGTTGATATAACTCCATTAAGTTTTCAGGTAATGCAAACATTCATAAGGCAGCTCAGGTTTTTGTTTTATATTGTGTGGCTCCCATATCTATCTCCACAACTCTACCGTTTCCTTCACTCTTGACCATTTCACCCTTTAAGAGGCCCTCTGACTAATGGTATGTGCCAGAGGTGAGTGAGCATTTCCTTTCACTCAGGTGCATTCTTCCTGCTCCTAATGCTAGAGATGAGGGCTCCTGTGCACAAGGGGCTACTACAGGAGAACAGCCACAGGTTTTTACATTTGTGTCTGTGACCACAGTATTCAGGTCAGTCAAAGCCAGCAAGGGGCCATGCTTCCCTTTGCTTGCCCCTATCTGTCTGAGGTGCTGCAGTGCTGTTTTTCTTGCAGAAGTTCAGGGGCAGACTGTCAGGGCTCAGAGCTCATCCCCCTTCTAGGCATTCAGTGGCCTATATTAAGAGCTCAGCTGTCTGAGTCCAAGGCCAGCTTCTTCACCAACCAGAGCTGGGAGTGAGAGCCTGACCTCCTTTCCTCTGGGAACCGCTTTCAAGCTGAGGCTTTACAGCTCACCCCCACCTGTGCTACATCTTGCTTGGGGTTTGCTGAGCTGTGTCTGACCCTGATCACTGTCTTCAGCTCTGAACCTGCTCTGGACTTGCTGTTCTGCATCTGGTCTCCCTGTCAGCAGGGTCATTCACTGCTCTGTCCTATCATGCTCTGCTCGAAGCTCACCTTTCCCCATTGAGCAGACAGCCATAGGCCTCCTTTTCCTTAAAATGGGTGCAAGAGTATTGTAATTATCATCTACATCAGAAACTCTACTTTAAAGAATCTGTGAATATGCATTCACTTAAAAGGCCAGAGGATTATGGAGAAGATGTTTTGTTTACTGTGTATTAACAGCTTCCTGACTTCTTGTCTCAAAGTGCATGGTGATACTGGAAGAAGCTCAGCTTGTGCCAGAACTACTTCTGCACAGCTCCACCAAACTCAACACAGATACAGTACAGTGTGTTTTCCTCCACTGTGTCTTCAAGACTGCTATTATTGCCTTTTAAGAATCACAGGAATTAAAGACAGACAAGACTTTTTGGATTTGTTTCTAATGCAGCATGGTACATTACATGGTATGTGTCATGGGTTCAGCAGAAGCAGTCATTTTTCTCCTTCTCAGTAGCTGGTGCAGTGCTGTGTTTTTGACTTTCGGCCTGAGAACAGCACTGATAACACCAATGTTTTTAGTTATGGCTTAGTGATGTTTGGTC
>JAOEHX010011718.1:17966-28417 GCA_025448015.1 Bolborhynchus lineola
GGAAGCCGGGAGGAAGCAGAGACAGAGCACCTGACCCAAACTGACCAAAGAGGTATTCCATACCACAGCATGTCATGTCTGGGATGCAGAAACGGAGGGCAGAGACCCGGAAGGGTGGTGGGAGTGCATGGCTTGGTCAGGCTGGGTATACGTGGTGAGCTGTTGTATTCTCTTCCTTCGTATTTCTCTTGTCGTTATTATTATTAGTGGTAGCAGTAGTGGTTTGTGTTATACCTTAGTAACTAAACTGTTCTTATCTCAACCTGTGGGAGTTTCATTCTTTCGATTCTCCTTCCCATCCGTCCAGGAGCAGAGGGAAGAAAAAGGGGGAAGTGAGTGAACAAACTGCGTGGCTGTTTTACAGCTTAAACCCACGACAGTATGTTAAAGCAAATTTCAGATTAGAGGGTATGAAGCCAACCATGAATAGGTGAAACTTAGAGGAAGCTTCTAGAAAATGAAACTATAGGTGTGGCTTGGAGGAAGTAATAAGGGTTAAGACAAAGTCAGAGATGGAGCAGCCCTGCTAGGGCTTAAAGTAGGCAGCACAGCCTCACACAGTTCTCTGTCTCCCTTCCATCTTCAGCACACTGTTCCAGCCATATGCCCTATGCTAGCCGACCTTCTGGGGAATGACACTGGGGATGCAGACGAAGGGATGAAGAAGTAGAGCTAGAAACAGAAAGCATAATTTTTCAGGTTTGCCACTTCCCACAGCTGAGTTTCCACCAAAAGACATAAGATCCAAATTTGCATCCTGTGGTTTGAGTGCTCATACAGTACTTCTCAGACTGCAGATGGGAAGGGCAAAACTATCTATGACAAGTGCTTACTAATACCTTTGACAGCCTGGATGCATCTGCCTGTCTGGACCTCATTCCAAAATTCAGTTTGAAATGCCACATCCTGAGCCTCCAGGGCACTCAGCAAGGGCAATCTCTTGGGTTAGGAATCAGGATCTTAGATATGCCCCTTTACATTTGGCTACGTGTAACACTGTTTCTCCTTTCCTTCCTAGCCTCCAGGATACTATCAGAGAAGAAATACTCTTTATAGAGAGAACTGTCTAATGCTGAGTTTAGTTAGTTATGGGACTGATTTTAGTAAAAGCAGTTAAGTAGTAGGGGACTAAATATCTAAATTGTTCTTAAACCGTCTCAAAGAAAGAATGTCAGATATCTGAAATTTAGCAATCAAATGCTATCCTTATTTTATTCAAATAAGGAGTCCAAGAACACTGCTCTAATCTAAATTATCTTTACTGAAACCTACTGGACCTCTTCTGCAAATAGTATTGAATAAGGAATGGATTTCTTATGTAAAAGTTTATTCCTAGACATTTTCTCCGGTGGCCTGTTTCTTTTAAGCAGGACCAAGACTTATTTAATTGACAGGCATTCCCTTGTATCTGAAACTCTTCAATTGAAATACAAAAAAATAAGCAGTATTTTAAGGAGACAGGGGGTGGCAGCTTTAAAAAGAAAACTGCAGTGTGATGAAAATACTTGCATACTTGTACAGTGTGCCTAGCTGTATTGAAGTTACTCTACATATGCATGTTCAGAACTGAGCAGTCGTTATCTTAGTGGGGACCTAAAAACCACATATATAACCACAGGACATCTTATTTACTTATACCTCTTCTAAAGAAGATTTAAGGCTATCTGCATAGAAACAGTAAATTGAAGTAGCTCCTTTTCATACCTATATGGAGGGTAGAAGGAATAACAAATTTGTCAATAATGCTCCTAAATTGCAGACAGTTTGAAAAGCCTTGTGGAGGAGTCTTGTGTGAGTACAGGTATACTTCTGTGGTGTCACATTTCTGATGCTTAACTGGAAAAAGAGGAAGATAAATGAAAGCAGCCCAGTACCTGTGCTCTTGGTGGCCAAACCATTGACAACATATTCTGCAAGTAGTTGTGCCTATGATAATCTGGTCATCTGGACCACTCAGATCAGATACTTGGCTGTTACTCAGGATTTGATATAGAGCTCCTAATTAGGTAAACTGCCTTACTTCATATTTTCCAGGCATTGTGGTCCTTTAATACACCCTCTCAGGCAGGAAAGACTTTTGGCAATATAGTATGTGCAGCTTCTTCATCACTGCACGTTAGACAGTGAACTGGAAGCTCAAATGGTGAGGTCAGTTGATGTACGTGTAACCGGCCTTTAAGTTCACAAAGAACTGAAGCAATAGAGTGCAGGGAGGCTGAGTGAACAAGTAGATGATTGCTGGCTGTTACTTGGTGCTGAAATTAGAGCTGGTCACTGGTGTCTGTCCTGGCTGTACCTTGTCTTTGGAAGCCATTTACAACTTAATGAAGTTTGACTGGAGGGATGCTTCCCAGGCTATCTTTCTAGAATAAGCGTAGTTATTGAACATTTGCTTTCCAGGTTGAATTCAAGATTCACTCTACTTCTGTTCTCTGGGGATATATATATATATATACACCAAAGCTATGCATGTGTGCATGTATAAAAATTTATATCTATGTGCACATGCATATGCACACAGCTTGTTTCTATCAATACTAATTCCTCTAGAATATTTACAGAATGAGAACATGTAAGGCCAGATGTTGTAAAGGCTTACAGGGTAGAATGAGGTCAGGCAGCATCTGAAGCAGAAGCCCGAGGGGCTGCAGTACCACAGGCAAGCACCGTCAAATATGGAACTCATTCAGAACAAAAAAATTTTGGTTCAGTCAATTTGATTTGGGAAGATGAAAAGCTTTTGGGAAAACAGGAGTCTTCCAAGTAGAGATTTGGAAATTGTATTTCCATCAAAAAACTTATTCTGCCTGGAAGTCCCTGTCTCACCGGCAAACCTCAGGTTTGTGATACAGTTTCTGAAGGTCGGGGAACATAATGGAAATGAAATAATTTCATTATAAATGAACTGCAGATTTTTTTTTTTTTTTTTTCCTTAGGCCTAGTTAAAAGGACTGGGAAGAAATAAAGGTCTTTAATTGGCTATGCAAAGGTCTTGTGAGATATCCCAGGCTCAGGCTGAAAATACTGGAGAAACAGTATGTACAGCCTTTGGGAATGAAACCTTCACTTATTAATTATTTTCCTTGGAGTTTCCCTTGTGGCATCATTATGTGATTCATTAAAGTAAACTAAGTGTGGGTCTCCTTCAAAGGTCAGAAAAGGAAGGCTGGTGAGTCAATCTACTGTACTGCTCAAGTGCTGCCGGCCCCTAATGTAGAATTGATAGGAAACAGAAGAATAATAACATTTAAGGGTCAGGTCCCCCTCTCTCCAAACACTTTTCTCTTTAGCATTTTACTGGCTTCTATCTTAGCACATGATTGCGGATAAGTAGATTTAGCCTGTATAGAGGGCATAGAAGAGCTTCAGTTAAATAAGGGAGAAATATGACTTACAGATTTTAGCAATGCGCTATGGATGTAGTGTCTCCCTGGGTATATGGGAGCCAATGAATGTTCCAGTTATTTCTTCTTCCTTGGGAAGTCAAAAGTCCTGAGCAGAGAGGCGTGCTGCTTTCTCTCTTTAGTGGAATTGGGACTGACTGCCTGGGCAGATGGTTCTGCTACACCTATGTCTTCTCCCTGTTAGAAATCTCTAATGCCTGAAGGACCAAACCATAGTTTTTCTCCCTCATAAGCTTCCTAAAGAAGCTATGGGTAAAGGTCAATCAATCCCATTTCAGTTACGGCACCACTAGAGGGGGAAAGAGTATGAAACATTTGTATGTCAAAACAGTTTCTGTACCTATTGCTTTTTATCATCATTTTTTCACTGGGCTTCTGATTGTGTGGGATTGACTTTGTCCACTTCCTACCTGTGACCAAGCATTCTTCTCATACTCTGTTATTGCTGTACCCTACTGTATGGCAGAGATATAGCTTACCAGTGGTGGTGGTGAGCAGGGAGTGGCATGTAACTCCCCATTCCCTTCAGACTCTCCGTTATGCTGCATTGTGACCATGTAATTTATCAATACAACAGTTGAGGAACAGGAACACATCTAAAACTAACAATGCATTAGTCCCTCAAGCCAAAACGTGTAGGTATAAACTTTATGTATGTACTTTACAACTTTACTGGATGTACATTATGAGAATTTCACTCCATTACATGTTCAAAAGCTAAGAGTGCTTCATGGAGAATGTCTGTTCACCAGAAGTTTGTACCTGCACCTGATGCCACTAGATTTGCTCACATCACACTAGAACTGAAACACAGTCTATTTCAGGCCTAGTTGTAAGCCATAAGCAGATGTGACTCATATTTCTAGTCATTTGGCTTCTATCTGGCATGAATGCTGCACCCAGAGAACCAGAGTGCAGTCACTGAAGACACACAGCTTGCTCATGTTTTGCAAGGTGCTTAGCTAGCTGCAAAGCACACTTTCCAGCTCCTAACCTCATGACTGAAATGCAAGAGTCCAGATGCTGTTGACCATCTAGGATAGTGCTGAGCTAAGTGCAGTGCTGTATCATTGTTCTCACTTCCCCGGCAGTTCACACAGGTAAGTAAGTACCTGTTGTTCTTCTGCAGTTCTGTGCATGCCTCTACATTTACTGAAGCACAGCTTCTGAAGTTAAATAGTGTCTATTAACTGCCACATTTGCTGTTCTTCTAAGAAACTACCTGCGCAAAACCTGCTTTATATAATAATACTTTTATCTTATTCTCAGACTTTCCTCTAACGTCCTCAGACACAACTCTGAATGGACAGAAGAAAGCAAAATCAGCAAGGGTTTCTTTTTCAGCATACAACAGCAAATACCTCCCAGATCCTCAAAACCGAACTTCCTTGCACAGCAGCAAGATCAATGGAACTTTCGAAGCATCGAGCTGTATGGAGTCCTTCAGCAGTTCTGTAAGTGTGACTTTATGTTCATTGACTTACCTCTAATGCCTCTGACGTAAAGAAAAGACTTGAAGCAGGGTGGGCAAAGCATGTCGTACTCCTGTCATGCGAGCAAATCCATGGTGTACTGGGAAAAGTGACTATGCAAGTAAACTAATCCTACAGCTTTAGGTAGTTCAGTAGCTGTCTTAGTGTACAGCAAGAATAAATTACTTCTGTAGTAGTCTCACCAGGCTTTTCCTAATTATTTACTTTATTCCAAATCCTTCAGAGTAGGAATGAGGGGGTTGCTATTACCCCTAGGGTAGGAAAAGATGTGCGAGTTGTTGACTAAGTTAGTTGTCCCTATGAAAAACCCTGTTCAGGTTTTAGTGTAGGCTGGACTGGAAAGTGGAAGTGCAGTGTGGCTGCAGCATTCAGAGCAGAGCTGTTGTTAGAGGAGATGCCTCTTGGGATACGCTTGTAATGATAAATTTGCTATTAGAGGACTAGAATAAAATTGTCATGAAATGCTGATCCTACCTTCCCTGTTTCCTTATTGCTTGGTGTGCTGGCTACTTGTCTTGGAAATTTCAAGAAGCAATGAATGTGGGACTGAAGATGGTAATTTAAATCACTGATTCTGACTTTTACAGTGGCTGTGAGGGGGAAAGAAAGATCTTGATAGTTCCTTCAATGACATTTTGGAAATTGCAATTTATGTGTATTCCTCCCTAATACGGTCTTCTTGTGCCAGAATGTCACATAGTGAGGAAAGCAGGCCAAATGTAGGGACAGAAAATGTCCTCACTGAAATTTCTGTGAATTTTGTTTTATCTGTGATAGATGTCTATAAAATATCGATAGCACTTTCCTGCTGAGAGTGAAGAAAAGATCTAACAGAGAGGGGGAGAGAGAGAGGTGTTGTTGTTTCTCTTCATCCAATTATTATGTGTAACTCCAGCAACATCAAATGTTGCTATGGTGCTCTCTCAGGTGGCTGAGATGTGGCAGCTGACTACACAGAGTAATAAACAGGAAACCTCTTAGTGACTCTTCGTGTTTTCCAACCTCCTTGTTCCCTCTCCTGTGTTTTGTTTGTGCTTCTCATTTCTGCCCATGCTCTCTCCAACAAGAGAGGAGGGGATGCTTAGAGCTCATCTTCTCTGGAGTCAGCTAATGTATTGTGTTGTGCCAGAGACCTGGTGGTGGTGACATCATTACTTCTGTGCTGTATAGAGTGAAATTCTCAGGAAGGGTGACTAGAAATCCTCAAAGGGTTTTTTTTTCACTGTGGCAGAGATGGATGATCCAGGAGGTTTGCATGGACTACCTGTGAGTACTGCATGAAAATGTATCTAACTAGGAAATAGGGAATTGCAATAAAATGCTGTCTCCCAAGCAGTATTATTCTGCCAGAATGTAGTGCTGAGTGTAAGGTTAGATATGCTTAAGGGGACTACATATACACTTTACACGTAAAGTGTGTGATAAGTGTAACATGCAGAACAGATTATTAGGTGATAATTTCACGAAAGAATGATGTAGTATGCATAAAAAAACAAGAATCATTTAGCGATATGGTTACTGAAGGCTACTTTGTGGGAAACTAAGTAAAGCAAAGCAATGAAAACCAAGAATCTGGGAGAAGTTTAGGTGTATAATAACATACACATCTATATAATACCTTCAGAAATTTATATTGTGTTAACAAACAAGAAAATTGCCATACAGCATGCTTGATTCATTCTGCATCCAGGACTACTAGCACATGTAACAGAAGAGAAGTTAGGGAGAGGAAGAAATCTGTAATTGGTACTTGTCAAAATTTTGCTGGTTTAGCCAGCTATGGGAACCATAAATCTCTGGAATTTGGTTATGGCTGATTGCTTTGTGTTAGGTTGACCCTATTTGTTTTCTTGTATCTTGTTCCCCAATCACTGGAGGCCTGGTGTCACTCTAAAGAATGACTGTAGAGAGCTCTGTGAAGGGCTTCAAGCTACAACATGGAGCTGGAAATGGTTGGTACAGTTTTGGAAGGACTAGTGTGGCTATATTAGTGAATTAGAAGTGAAAGTAAGCGCCTTACATTTGGTAACAGAATTAAACATCAGTGCTGCAGTATTGCTGTTCAGGCTGGGGCATGTTGGTGGAGTTAGTACAGAAGCAGCTTCACCCTGGAAGGATTTAGAGGGTGGATACAGGGAGGCAAGGACTATCCAAGGAGTTGACGGAGTGCAACATAAGCAATTTGAATTATTTTAGTCATTGGTTTCCTTTAGCAGTGCTACTGGTCAGTCACACACTCTTTTCATGGTATGTTAAAATACGTTAGCCATCCATTGGGTGTATCCTCTCTAACCCCTGGTATTTTCCAGAGTTTTTCTATCCAGTGCTTTCTTTCTTACCCTTGTACTAGATTGAGTATATTTCTCCTGTTCTAGCTCAGATTAGTTTCTTTCCTTTCTTCACACGTTTTTTTCTTCCCTCCTCTGCCCAGCTTTGCTTCACAGCACATCCTTTCTCATACCCTGTTACATGATCCTTATTCTCACTTCTCCATCCTACTTCAAAATTCATGTGTCTTCTTGTGTATGTTGTGCGAATGTGCAGGGCAGAGAGATAGCGTTGGTGCGTGCCCCCATACCTGCTGGTCAGGTAGGAATCCCATACACTGGGATAAGGCCGTTATCTTTAGACACTTCATTTTTCTTGTGGTTGGAGGAGTCAATGTGACCTAGTCTGGTCAGCAGAGTGCATGTTTGTAGGTCGTAGCTACCCCTGACTGACTTCCAGTTTTAACTCTGCATGTCTTTACTGGCTTGTGTGGACACAGACCCTGGGTCTGCCACCTTCTTGGGCTTGTTATCTTTCATGTCTGTGAGACACATGTGTTTCTCTTCCAGATTATAAACAATTACCTGGATGGGACACAGGGAGGGGCCATGCACAAGGCATCCCCGAGCGGCATGCATTTCAGGGACAGCAAGAGAAAGGTTGACTACGTGTTAGCCTACCACTATCGAAAACGCCTCGCTCAGCTCCTGCCTGGTGTGGGCTCACCGGAGCCAACAAGTGCATCTGCCTTCATGGCACTAGCTTTGAATGGAGGAGACAGGAAGGGCTGTGCTGAGCCACAGCAGCAGGATGGTGTCCAGCATGCTCTGCAGGAGCAGCCGGGGCCACTGGTCATGGAGGTGAGAGAGCTTGGCCCACTGGATGCTGTGGAGGAGGAAAAGCAGCTGCAGCGGGAAGAGTACGAACGCAACCTGGTGGAAGCAGGGCTGGAGATAGAGAAAGACCCTGAGGTAAGAGGGGAGACATGCTCCTCACATGCAGCACTGGGTGGGCTCATGGGTAGTGGCTACTTTGGTGTTTTAGGTGGCTATGTGCAGGATGTAACCATGGCTGGGCTGTGCTGGTGAGGCAGCCTGGCACTGACTGGGTGACCAGAGCACGCTGCCACCATCCCCGCTGGTGGGGAGGCAGGAACCTGGCTATG
Source organism: Bolborhynchus lineola (assembly GCA_025448015.1). Lineage (NCBI taxonomy): Eukaryota > Metazoa > Chordata > Aves > Psittaciformes > Psittacidae > Bolborhynchus > Bolborhynchus lineola. Next base: position 26,297 of record JAOEHX010011718.1, read on the forward strand.
GCCATGTGTTAGGACTCAGCCTGAACTGCCCTCATTCCTGCCCTGCATTAATTTTAACTGAGAGGCAAATCACACCCATGTCATCTCTTAAGAATAAGTATGTGCAGCTTTCCTTCTAACTCAGCATTACTGAGTGCCCCACTATTGCTTCTGCAGTTGCAGCAAGAGTAGTATGTCCTGGAGGTATGTCTTGTGGCCAGCTTGAGTTGCTAATCCTGAAGACAGCATGTTACTGCTTGAACAGTTGTTCAGTACTGAAGAGCCCTTGGCCAAATGCTGTCTCCATGGAAAGCTGCAATTAGGGATCTGCAGAAATATGTTGTACAAGCTATTTCATACATGACTAAAATATGGTGTGAAGCCAAGAAGAATATGGCAGGGTTTTTTCTGGGTTGGTTGGTCCTCACTCCCTGGAAAATACATAGTTGTTATTGTTTAATGCACTATTAAGTAGCAATTTCAATCCTTCTTCAGGAAACATATTCTTTATCTTAATGTTCTTATGGCATGCAGTGAACACACTTTTCTTACAAGAAGTGTTTACATTTTAGTATTATTAAATTGAAGAAAGGCTGGAATACAAAGCATCGTCGAGACATTTCTTATTTCTTCAGGATAACTTGGTGATTTTCATTGTGATTCTTAGCCTTCTTCCCAGCAATATGTAAGTTTTGTGTTATTTCTACTTTCACCCATAAAGTGAACAGCTCCTACAGTACAACAGGAGAACCTCCAGCCTTTATTGTGTTTATTCTTTCTGTATGTGTGAGATGCTGGATAGTGCTGTGGTTGTATCAGCTGGGATCTGCGGTTAGATTACTTGACTGCAGCCAGTTGGTCAATTGAGCATGGGTCTTCCAAATCCCATGCTGATGCACTGAGCACTGTGCTATCACTCTGGACCTCTTTGAAAGTCACAGGTATTTGTAGTCGTTGAAAGGAAGTCCCTGCTGGGTTTTAATTTTAAGTGCTTAATTGTTTTTGACACCAAATTTAAGAAACTTGGGGCTTCTTTTCAGAGGTGCTGAGAACTTACAGCTCATACTACTTTCAGTGCAACCAGTCAACACTTCCAAGATGTGGACCAGATGGGAGATTGCATCTGAGAATCTGAGTGTAGTTGACTTGGCATAATACATATATTAAATCGCTGGCAGTAATAGAAAGAAATAGAAAGACCTTTTAACTCTTAACATTTCCTTGCTCAGTTTGCTAAGTTGCAGGTGTCTATGAGTTGTATTTCACTGCACAGCCTGGCTGAGCCATCCTTGCACTGAACAGAAAAAAGTGATCTCAGATCCTGATTATTTTATGCTAAGCATTGGTTCAATTAGGATTCAATTACTGCTGACGCATGACTACCTTGCTGCTATGACTTTTATAACCAGATTGCATAAAACCCATGAGAACGCTTTTTTTTTGAGGAGGGGCTTCTTTCAGCTCTGAATTTCATCAGAACCTGAAAAGTCTAACAGGAGATTTGGATTTGATTGTTTGACTCATTACTTATCCAAAGTCCAGCTGGATTCCAGTTCTGGTTTAGACTGTTTCCAAGTGATGACATGTGGTCTTAAATAGTATTCAAAGTAATAAATGATGTCAGGGGGCTGAGCAAGAAAAAAATTTTTGTCACGGTTTTATGTCTGAAGAGGAAAAGGCTCTTTGTAAATGAACTGGAAGGTGCTGAGAAAATAATTTGGTGACCAATTCTTCTATGAAAAAAATAAATTGATTTTGAAAATTAAAAAAAAAATGCAATCCCATCACCTCTCTATCTGTACATGTGTATGTACATATTTACTTCTGCTCCCCAACACACAAATTGTCTAATCAAAATGGGAAAGTGTTTTTCCCTCCAGAATCTCATGAAAAACTGGAAGGGACTGAAAATCATGTAGATGAGACCTTCACTAACATGGTTTAGTGGTGGTCTTGGCAGTTCTGGGGTAAGGGTTGGGCTTGATGATCTTAAAGGTCTTTTTCAGCCTAGCTGATTCTATGATTCTATGATTATCCTTTTTCCTCCCTGACCCAGACCTGTGCCTTTTACTTCTTTTTATTTTTCTCACTTCAGTATTTGTTTTTTTTTTTTTTTTTTTAGCTAACTCATGCTAAATCATA
>JAOEHX010011718.1:28427-47062 GCA_025448015.1 Bolborhynchus lineola
AAGCTGCTGTCTGGTATCTTGCTGTGGATTTCACAGAACATACTGATCAGCAAATATGAAGGGTACAGCTGGCCTCATAAGTTTGTTAAAATTGTATGTTGATCTGATATGAAAACAGCTTCTGAATTTAGTCCTAGGAAAAATATCTGTTCACAAAACTCAGAACAGTCTAAATCACAGTACGCTGTACTTTTGGTGTGTAACACAATGGGCTTTCAACTATTACATTTCTAGTGGTTTATGGCAAACATGCATGTTTTCTTGTGGTTTTGTGGTTGTTTTGGGGGCTTTTTTCCCATTTTTTTTCAGTGCTAGTATAACAAGTGGATCTTTTTCATATAGTATTAGAAGTTGAAACATTCTCTAATGCTTATCTCACTCTTGCGATATGTTCTGGACCATGACCTAAAACAAGTATGATCTCCTGTTCAGAGGACTGGCTGCAAAGGTAACTCAAGCAGTCCTCTGTGCTATAGCTTCTGTGCGAGGGACTCCACTTTTGGAACCCTGGGTTAGAGCAGGCCTTAGTTGCTTTACTTAATGTCACTTACATACAGTCTTGCAAAGAAAATTATTCATTTAAGAACAATAGGATATCCTAAACACAGTCTTATTCAAGGTTTTACTTGAAGCAGTAGCAATACAAAGGGAGCAAAATGTTATTTACTATGTCTGTGGTCTTCAGTGAACAACTCTGCACTGTCTTTTCTAGGTGGCCTATAGTAGCTATACAAGTAAAATATTATCTTCGATAGGGCCTATGTTGTAGTTCTGGTTCTTGTTAGCCTTACTGCTTGAATACAAAAATCCCAAATAACCCCAAACCAAGCCAAAACAAAAAAGGGATCAAGCCATTGTCCTATTTTTACCGATACTGTGGGAATCATGACAGATATATTCATTGAGTAATACAGCTGATTCAGCACTTAATGACTTCTAAGGGTATCAGTCTTTTTGTGGTTGGAACGTGGCTTAATCTGTGATCTCAGTTAACCTTACTTTGTAAGGACTGTAAGCTTGATTAACCTAAATGAACTCAGCACAACTTCTTTTGCATTGGGCTACTCAGTCTACTAACCTCACAGGATTTTGGAGGTCCTCTAGAAGCTGTTTTTTTAGGCTAAAACTATTTAGACATAGGGAATTTCATCTCTAGGAACACAGGATAACATTTAAACAATTTAAACACTTTTATTACTACAACTACCTTTTTGAATAATTGGGAATTTCCATGTTGTTAATATGTTTGTTACCATATGATGATAATATGGTTATATGCCACATAACTAGGGACAAACACCTTTCTCATTTATATTCTCAAATTGTGTGTAAAGGAGTAAAGACAAAAAAATAAATGAAGATATATGATTTATATTTAGAGTTGGGAATATTGTTCCTTTTGAATATTTGGAAAATAGGCAAAATTATGGTCTGTCTCTATATTCACTCAGTTATTATTTGTGAATTAAGGAATTTTTGACTAGTTTTTGACTTCCTTAAATTTTCTATCATTTGTTATTGCTGTTATTTTCCTGTTTTTAAATTGAGATTTTATTTTGCATGTCTGAGACAAAGTGCACAATGACAACAACGGACACAAAGCTGCGGTTACAACTTTTTCCTCTCAAATGTAATATTGACTATCCATAATGATGGGTGACCATTATGCAATGTACCATGGTCCCTGGTAAAGTCATGCCTGATCCATAGCATGTATTCATGTGCTATAACCAATACTGCCACCATCAAATTTTAGTCTTGATGTTCTGTGTGTCAGAGACCGTAAGTGGCAGATCAAGTTTGAGGAGCCCTTTGACTGATTATCTTTTCTTCAAATCAAAACATCTGGGTGGTCTGGTCTAGCCTGTGCTCATGAAAACAACTGAATTAACATAACTCAGGGTTATGTGAAAATAATATTTGGTGGAAGGAATAGGACAGAAGAAGAAACTCCCTATTGACATCTGATGACAGCAGCATAGCAGCACAGAACTACTGTTTTGCATAATTTGCCATGAGGAAAAATAATGCTTGCATCTGTGGATGGCCTGTTTGATCAGTCTGAGAAGTTGGATAAAATAAGCCTGGTGCTCACTTTTGCAAGTGTATGTAGAATAACTACCTTGTATGTTACAATATTGTGAAGTGACTAATACAGACTGCACTAATACAGATCCTGTAGACACTTCTAATCTGCATAGTGTTAAGCATTTGCAGGATTTGCTTCCTCTGCTCCAAAGAAACACAGTTTAAAGTACAATAGAGGTCTTTTTCCAGGATGTCCATGCCAGAAGCCAGATGCTTTGGCATGTCTTTGTAAACTGCAGAGGAATGCCAGCAAGTCACATTTATCCTCGTGAACTAGCTGTCAAATCCATGGCAGTTATCTCCAAATAAACCCTATTTAACATTAGTGGCATAAATCAAATTTTGCATCAGATACACAAAAAATTGCCTGAGATAGTATCACATTAAGAGTACCCTCTTGCATACCCTGAAATATCCCATCTCTTATCTCAGGAGGGGCTTGATTTTTTTTTTTTTCTCCTTTCCTTTTTTTTTTTGTTCCTGGGGAAACTGATGTTGTGTTTCACCAAATGTGGAGCAGCAGTAGTTTAGTTAAATTTGAGTTGCTCTGCTGCTTTAATGATTGCAAATGCAGCTTGTACTGCATTCAATTAGTATTATGTGTGGCAATGCATAATAGGAATAGAATAGGACATTAGAGATGCACCTTGGCATTCTGACAAAGTAGGCTCATTTTCAAGCACATTGGAAATGAAATGTACTCTCCTAAATAACATTAAGGAGATGAAAATATCTTATAAGTGAAAGATGGTGACAGTTATAAACCAAGTGTAAATTCTCCTCCAAGAAGATCATCTAACTTGAATTTTAGAGCTAGCAAAATTTTAAGGGTGTCATGGCTGAACCCATGACAGTGTCTTATTAAACTCTTTTGTCTACATTACACTTTGAGGCAAGGAAGTCCTTAAGGTCCTCAGTGTATCAGCCTGTGCAGTACTATTGGGTACTACACTACTGATGATGGTGGCTGTATGTGGAGTTTTCTGCTTGATATTCCAAGGCATGGTTTGGATATTTTTTGTGAAGAAAAAAACCCCCAAACCCCACCAAAAACCAACCACAAAATCTTATAAACCTTCTCCCCAAAGTCAAACAAACACCAAACCAACCGACCACCTCCACCCCAAAAAAAAAAAACTGAACCAAAAAAAGGCTTATAGTGCTGTAGCTGTATAAACTGCAGTGGTTTGTCACTCTAAGATGCTTCTCATTTTCCAGGAGGAAAAGGCTTTCACTTTTATTGTCTATCAGCTTTAAAAGACAAGAGTATTCAAAAAACTATAATGGTAAATTATTCAATATAGAGGGACCTTTTCTTTCTCTGCCTCCTCCTATCCCCACCTCTAGCTGAGGATGTTTTTGTTGTTTTTACTATACAAGTTGTTTTCACAGGTCTCCTATATTTCCTAACATCACATTCATGTCAGATGTAGTTTATTTAAATGTTATATAGTTTTCATTGCGAAAAAGTGGAATTTCAATGGCCAAGAGTTTAATTTATTTGGATAAACCTTTTTTCTCAACAAAGCTTTTTTTTTTGCTATGAAATATTTCAACTTTTAGTTACAAGGTTATAGATATAACTTAATTTAGTAGTAATTAAGAGCTTGATAAAAATGATGTCTTTTTACAAAATCTATCAATACGAATTGCAGGTAACTCCAAGAAAAGCATCTTATGCTCTTAGTACAATGTGAAACACCTTGCTGGTGCTCAGTGCAAATGTTACAGTTGTCTCAAAATGTCCAGTCATCTAAAGTGCCAAGGAAAGCTTAGTAGCTAAAAATTTTAAAACGATAGTGAAATTTAGTATGAGTCCAAGACCCTTATCGATGTTAATGAATGATTCCTGAAGCCAATGAGAATGCATAACAAACTGTCTTGGTTTAAGCTCAGTCAGGCACGCTGCCTCTTTCTCATTTCCCCCCTTTCCTCCCCTCAGCTCTCAGAGGGATGGGGAGGAGAATAGAAAGAGTGTAACTCCCATGGGCCAAGAACAGCCCAGTAACTAAGGTATAACGTAAACCACTGCTGCTACCACCAATAATAATAATGATAAGGGAAATAACAAGGGAAGAGAATACAACCGCTCACCACCCGCCGACCGATACCCAGCCCGTCCGAGCAGTGATCTAACCCTTCCGGGTAACTGCCCCCAGTTTATATACTGGGCATGACATGCTGTGGTATGGAATACCTCTTTGGTCAGTTTGGGTCAGGTGTCCTGTCTCTGCTTCCTCCTGGCTTCTGCTCCTCCTTGGCAGAGCATAAAACTCAGAAAGTCCTTGGTCAGAGTAAACATTACTGAGCAGCAACTAAAAACATCAGTGCTGTCAGCACTGTTCCCAGGCTGAAAGTCAAAATCACAGCACTGCACCAGCTACTAAGGAGAAAAATAGCTGCTACTGCTGAACCCAAGACAGCAATGTAGCATTGGAAGAAGACTGGGGTCTTTCGCGCTCTAGGTCTTTGGACTTTGTATTTCACTCTTTCTTAGTACAGTACTTAAATCAAGCCAATACTTCTTTGGAGTTCTTTGGAAGACTCTTAGTCTACCAGTTATATAAATATTTGATGATTATTTTTCAATGACTCTAGCTACAGAAGCATTAATTAGCTAAAAAGTGTTCTGCTCCCTTATGTTACTTGTATGGGGCTGAAATGCAATACACAGCTCTAATAAAGTTGAATGGGCAAGGAAAGGTTTTCAGTGATAATGAAGTGGATGTGATGAAAATATTGGGTTGTTGATTAACTATTTAAGAGGAAATTGTGTCTTTATTTTAGAGAGGATTTTGGAGTGGCCCCATGGGAGTCAGGTGTGGTACAATCAGTACTGAAATAGTGATCTGTGATAATAGGTGGCTAGGTAGAATGGCTATGCTGTCAAAGCTGAAAAGCCCATATTATGAATTCTGGTTTTGAATGACTGTTTTGTGACTTGTCTAGATGGGCAGACTCACTCTTTGTATTTTAATTAGCATCCAGACACTTAATGCTCAGCCATTAGATACCTTAGTCAAAATGTCTTCTGAGAGATTTAGAGAAAATTTAAGAGATATACAAAAATGAGCCTGAATATATTTCTAAAGATCTTGGGCCAGCAATAATAAATCTCATCAATCATCTGCAAGTTGGGAAATGATGACGTACATTCGGCATCCTGAATTTCAGATGCTGGCAGATTTGGGATTTGTATTCTGGTGATATTTACAATTTGCTATTCTACCAGACTTAACTGGTAGAAATAGCAAATAGCCTCCCAGATTTGTCTTGATTCCACTGTATTGTGTGTAGAGTTCTGTCTCCTGCTGGAGGAACAACTTCCATTTTTACAAACTGCAAGATAGATGAAAAGTCCACAGAACTGGCTATACATCTCTGCTATGGCATAGCAGAGAGGCAGCTGGACACTTGTAGGATAGAGGATGAGGAGTAATGAAATCAGCTGCTTAGCTTCTTCACAGGTGAATTTGTGAAAACATATTTTGCAGCAGAAATTTTAATCTGCAAATTAAATCCATGGAGAGAGTTTGAAGAGCAATACAGGAAGCCCTGAGGGATGACACACTGTACTGGTGACACTGCAGTAGCTGAGGTGCCTGCAGAGGAGACTTGGAGTAGTGATAAGCTGTTTAGGTCAGTGTAGCCTGACTAGTAGTTTCATGAAATTAAAAGTAGTACAATATACGATAGTTTAGGATTTTGGTAGTGGGTTATGGTGCTCTTCTGACCTTTTAAAGGACAGAAATCATGGTGCTGTTTATTGGGATGAGGAATCACCTCCTCCAGGTGCTTGATGAGGACTGCCCCAACTGCAGTACCTGCTGCGTCTCCAGCTATTCTTTGGCAGAAGTATAAATCCTGAATTTCAGAGATTCTTTTGGAGGATAAATGGGACTTTCTTCGCTTTGGTGCCTCCAGGAAATGCCCTACTTTGTCTATGGCAGCAAACAGACCTACAGGTATCTCTAATACCAAAGGTGTGATCACTTCTGCATTTCTGCTGATTGAATAGCTGCTGTATGATTTTGTTATTTTTTGGAGCATTGCTTCTTGGTCATGACTTCATACCTCATGCAGAGGAATGCAGGGAGGTCTGCCTGCAATTCCTTTGTGTAAGTGAGTGACACTGATAATTCTACAAGGGAGTGGATGCAATATGGGATTCTTTTTCATATGTTTTGGACTCTTCTGATCTAAAGAGCATTAAGCACCTGATTGCTGTTAGCAGTGGGAATTGGTAGGAACTGTTGGATGTATAGTACTTAAGACACTGCAGCACTTCATGTTTCTAAAAGTAGTTTCAAGAAGCTGCCTTTTCAATCTGCAAGAGTTGCATTTATGTTTTCCATCTTTACAAACAAGTAGAAAAATTTCAATATACTGTCATCATTCACAGCCACCCTGGTGGCATCTACATTCAATGGCATTCTGCTTGCAATGTTATGATGCAATCAAGCAACTGCTCATAGAAGCTCCTCTCTCTTCCACAATGACCTGGCAGGTCTATGTGGATGAAGGCAGAGATCTTGTTCTGTGGTAAACAAAGTCACTTTTCTCTCTCCAAGTGTGGTCTGGACTATAAAATCACAGAATCATAGAACAGTTTGAATTGGAAAGGACCTTAAGATCATCTAGTTCCAAACCCCTCTGCCTGGGCAGAGGCACCTTCTACAAGACCAGGTTGCTCAAGGCCCTTTCATATGTACTAGTATGTAGGACTATGTACTGTGTAACTACTATGTACTGTAGCAGACTTCCTTCAAAGTGGCTTGGCCTGATAAATATTTAATGTACCTCTGATTGGGACTTCTGCAGGAGAAATAACCTTCAGTTGCAGCTTATTTAAACTGAGATTGGTTCTCTGTATAAACCATGTGTCCTTTAATGCCTATATCCTGAAAAAAGGGAAACTATGATACATAGCCATATAGAAGGTTGCAGATTGTTTTCAGCTAGAAGTATTTTGCCAGCCATTGTAAGGCCCTTTAAATCATAGGACAAGGCAAATAATTCAAAACTGTATCACATACTTTTGTCTGTTTTTGCAGATGAGCTATTATGTTGGCCTGAATAGAACAACAAGAAATAGCAGAATGGCATCAGGCTGCAAAATTCCCACTAACATTAATGGGAGTTAGGGGACTAAATCCCCATGCACAGGATGGAAAATTTACCCTTCGGGGTGAATTATCTCCTTGATACACAGGGCTGATAACTTTGCGCACTCTAGTAAGTCTCCCTTATGTATACAGGTATGTGCTCATGGTGACAAGCCAAAGAATAAAATCGTGTAAGAGCTAGATATTAATTTTTGTGCAGTTATTCCAGATCAGCATTAATGTAACAATGATTTCATCACCTGAAACAACAGTTGGACAAAATTATTTATTTTGAACAGATATATGAATTTTAGTTGTTTTTGTGAGGCTTCTGTTTTTCTGTTGTATTTGTGTTTTGTTTTTTTTTTGTTGTTTTTCATGAAGATGGTGGTTTGCTTTAGCTCCATACTCAAACCCTGTCATCTAGGAATTATTTCATCAGTTCATTGGTGCCTTCTCCCTTCAATTCCTAGATCCCTGTAATTTTAGAGCATTTTTGAATTCACTAACAGGATCGAGCCCTATATATTATACATTCAAGGAAGTTCTTCAGGTGGAGTTAGGAAGACGACCTTGAAATTTCATAAGAATCATAAATTTTTTTTATAATTTCATAAGCAGTAAAATTTCATAAGCGGTAAAGCAAATGAAAAAAAAATGTATTTGAGAGAGAATGAGTGTCCTGGGTTCAGCACCAGTGTCCTGAGCTTAAACCACAATGATGAGCTACTGAGTTAGGGTAAAAAATGAAGGTATGTAGACTGGAAACAGCAACCTTTCTAAGGGGAACACAAAGACTTCACTTAGAAGCATTCTTCTGAAAATGTAGAGGTAGCCATTACTTTCTGTAGGTTCGTGCCAACATTGAGTACACTGGGAGAATACGGATGTCTTTTTTTCCAGAGGAGTGCAGTGCTCTTTCCCTTAGTCATGGCATCACTTCATCAGCTGGGAGATGGGGAATTGTCTGAAGGCTTTGTCTATACATTCACCGAACTCAGGCATGGTTTACCTGGACTAATTTAGGAATACAAAGAAAATTTAGCATCTCAAAGATAGAGAATATATTCAAAGTCTTGCAAATACGTAATCCGAACTGCAAGCTGGCACCTCTAAAGTGCTAGTTCAAACTACTATTATTTTTCCTCAATCCCTTCAAGGTAGGGAAGGTTATCCCTGCCTATCATATGCTTAGGAGTTTTCTCCAAATCACCTATAGTCCTAACTCTTCTCCCATTGAAATTAGCCACAGGATGTGAAGGATTACTTATCCTTTGTTGTGCTTTGAAGCCAAGTTTCAACTCCAGTGCAGGTCTCTAGGTCATCTTTGTTTTCTGGATTCATGTGTAATTGTCTCTGTCCCTTTTTCACCTTACTCATCTCCTATTATCTTCTCTTATTTGTAAGTTGTCAACCCCTGATACTCGCTGGAAAGTTTCTGGTGTTCCTGTTCTCTTTTTCAACTCTCATATTCCATACTTTATTTTAGAAGCTTTGAATAATCATTCTCTACTTTCTTCTTAACATATGTTCAAGTGTCACTGAACCATGTTAGGTAATCAATACAGAGTAGAATCCTAAAGATCATGTACCTATGGAATGTCACTGGAAGGTTACTGCATCCTAGCATTGTCCACACTCTGAATAATGGGACAGGGAATTTTACATTATATTCTTTGTTACATAGGTGTACTTTTAGGTCTGTACTGAACAGGTCGATATACTGTGGTGCCCTGTACCTCTGCAAGCCTATTTGCTTATCACAGGGCTCTTTGAGTTCATTGAATAATGTTTACTCCCTACCTCCAGTGGCACTGCTCAGCTTTCACAGGTCAACATTTGGTAACTGCTTCACTTCAGCAGTGCTTGACCTACTCACCTATCTCTGGCCTGTGCATTCATCTCTGTATCTTCACACCAGAATTCTGCAGGACTGCTTGCCTATCCATCACAGGTCACTGCCCCTTCCAGAATTTTCCATTTCTGTCCATGAGGCTCTTTCATCTTCTTATCCTATATTAGTAGCAATCCTGCCACTTCCCAGTATGCCTGTGTATCTTTCTTTGGTCTACATAAAGTCAGTCCTTCATCGTTCCCTTCTGTTGACCAGTTACAACCGGTCAGTCGCAGGTCTATGTGAAGTCACAATGTCCAAGGCATCTGCTGCATTGTGAAAATCTGAAGAGTTCTTCAAGGACTTTGTACTTCACGGCTGCTTATATCTCAAAGACTTCTCTGCAAAGTTTTGTTTGTCCCTTATTCTTTTCTGTTTTAAAGTAACACTGTCCATAAGAAACTGCTCACCCAAAGCTAACAGCTTTAGTCAGGCACCAAATCTTGACCAGTTGAGGACTTGTTTTACTTTTGAACTGATCTGTTGCGAGAGGCATTTGAGTGCTCAATGGTAATGATATAAGTTACATCTTGCATCACAAGGGATCCCAGGTTTTTTTTCACCTGTGAGCCACAGTTCACGAGTTACTCTCTTGGAAAGTATTTGCTGGTTTAGGGGCTTTTGTCACATCTGGCCACCAACTGGCAAGTTTACATCTGGCCACCAACTGGCAAGTTTCTTCAAAGAAAAGTCAGCACAAAGAGGGTTTTCAAATGCTCCGAGATCCTTCTGCAATGCTCTAGTGGCATCAGACTCACTCCTTGGCAGGACGAAACCCACAAAAAAGTCAGGAGACCTAGTGGACCATATTATTAAAGACAGCTGATCTTAGTATTAAAAAATAGGTGTGGTTTATAATATAGTGATTGGTAACCCTGGCAATATCTGTATAGCTATTCTGCAGTAGTGTACTGTGCTCCTTGCAATGGATTCTCAATTTCCATTATTTCATAAAAGAGGTCCTGTCCCTACCAATACCTTCAGACCTGTGACAGCTTTTGGATGTTTTATATATATATTTTATGTAGGGAGAGAGTATAGAAATATATCTACATTTATTTAGTGACACGGGAGTAGTATTGCCTTTAAATAAATACTTCTTCTAAAATTTGACCTTTCACAGCATTTTTGGCACAGAGAAAGACACAGGTATGAATCTTCTACAAGCCAGTCTTCACAAGTGCTACCACTTTAGGGAACAAAAAGAAAGGAAGCTGCAGGAGCAGTTCACATACAGGAGGTAACAGCACCTCCTTAAGCTCCTGGCATTTCTGAATGAGATGATGGGGCTGAGCTTGTTAACTGCAGGCAGGCAAATTGTACTGGAGTGAGAAAGATTTTAATGGAAGATATGATTGATCAAAAGTATTTGGGTATTCACAACAATTCAATTATTAATTTGAAGGGAAACCTCACCAAAGTAAAAAAACTTCCCACATTGTAGGCTTTATCCAGATATTAAAAAAAAAAAAAAAAAAAAGAAAAGAAAAAAAATTGGACATTAAATTTGAGTTAAACAAACATTTTTTCCATTTTTTTTCCTGCTGTTGTTTTCATTTTTGCAAGCATCCTGGAGGCACAGGGTAGGATGATCTGAGTTAGGTATTCTGTGAATCTGCCCTCCTTTCTGCCCTGAGCAATGTGTTTTGCACATTCCTCTCTCTTGCAGTGCTGCCAAGAGTTGATCACTTGAAATGTGTATCCCGCTGAAATCTAACTGATCTTTAAAACTGGGTTTAGTTTACAAGGAACTGATATAGCTAAAGAAACTCACTACCCAGTTATATAAATGCGACTACTGGCTTGGGGTGGGGGTGGGGGTGTTGAGTGGAGGAGGTGTTGAGTGGTAGGTGTGTGGCCACATGGCTAGGGAAGAATCTGGGACTGCAACCTTGTAATTTACACCAGACTGAATTAATGTGAAACGGCAACCTATCAACTGCCTATGTGAGTTGTGAGCCTGCTAGATGAGGTTCTGAGATGGAACACAGAGAGGGGACCAGTAGAGCCTGTTTTAGAGAATAACAAAGTATGACACTCCTGCTCAGGACTTAATCTCAGTGTTACTCTCTGTATGTACATACTGATCTGTGGGAAGGCCAAATGCTGATTTTTCTTTTGGCGGGGAAGGGATAGAAGGTTTGAACACCAAGGCTGTCTCCTTGGAACGTCAAAGTTCAAGTAGGGATTACTAACTTGGATGTATATATATATATATATAACTGTGTGAATGTACACTGCGTGTGTGTATATATATCATCTATACTAATGTGTGGACTTAAGGGGAATTAAGGCACTTTTTAGATTTTTACTTGTATAAACTTGTGTATGTGTGTTTGTGCTTTTAGTTAAAAGGAAGCATTGCAATTAGTTGTTGGGGGTTTTAAATCATCTCTATAAATATTTGGAAAGAGCTAACACATGTTGCAAATATTTAGTTAATGGTCTTTGTTGAAACAAAACTTAAAAAGCTCTAAATTCATAATATCGTATCAGTATGAAGAAGTCATTTTGTGTCTGTGTGAATGCCAAAACACCTGTTCAGTTATCTGGGATTGATGTATGATCTTTTTGACAAAAGGCCTACTCAGTATTCTCAACTGTGAGCGATGAATTCATATTTTTAGCACTTTAACATCATGTGCAACTGTTATATAACCAGATGAGTGTCTGTGTGGTTACTGCTATTTATACTGCTGTTGGGGCATACCACACATGAGAATCCAGTGGTGTTCTGAATAAACACAGAAGAAGATGGATTCTTTATTACCAAGATTATCATTTCACTGTAAGAAAACAGAACAGAGTAGCTAAAATAAATTGCAAAGGGAATACGAAGAATCAGTAATACATGCTATCCTCTTAAACACAATCTGACCAAAGAAATTTGTGGTTAAAAATCTTATAATGCGTTAACTATAAATGCATTATTATCCTATAAATTAGTATAAATTATATAACTTTTATATAAAAATTATTTTGCAATATAAATGTCAGTAAGCATATGTGGTAATGGAAGGCAAAGACACAGTTTTCTGTATTGTTTCTTTAGTAAGCCAAAACATGCAGTTAGTTTATTGCCATGCCTTAGTCTGCTCATTTCTTATTGTTTGCCAATTGCTGCTTAAGTCTACTAAGCTTATTTTTGCTTGTTTGTTTTTCTTGCTTCCAGTTTTCCTGAGTAACTCTGAGTCTTTCAGGATATTCTCCCTACTGCGTGCCAAGAACAAAAAGCATCTTGTGATGAGTATTAAACAGATAGATTTGATGATGCCCCCTGCAAATGGACCAGAGTTTTGCTTCAGTTTTGCTTATCTTATTTTACTGAAAACTGCAAAAATGAGGGGAAAAAAAAAAAAAAAGGCAAAACTTGCCCCCTATTTTCCTTTTTTTTTTTTTTTTTTCATATCAGTGTTGATAAATCCTTTCTGATAAACTTAGTTAATGAAATCACTTAAAATGTGGTCACCTCTGAAATCTACATGTGTGTTAACACTAATTCAGCAATGTCAGCCATATAAGGACAGTGAAAGCTGTACCATCTTTCGTTCTGTGGCCATGTCCTGAAGTTCCTTCTCAAGCAAGCAGTGATTGAAGTCCTTAGAAACACACTCTACTGAGGCACTCAAAACTTAGCACAATATGAGGGTTTGCTACAGCAGTGTCTTCCCATATATTCAGTTTTGGAATGCTCTTAAAGTACCCACTTAAGATGCAAGCTAAGTGTGTGACTAATCAGGGCTTTAAAACTAATGTCTAGAACCTGCAGGCCTTAATAACACTAGTATAAAGAGATTTTTTTTTTTCTCCCATTGATTTCAGAAAGCTGTGATTTAGCATCTATGAGTAGCTATCAAAGAAATAGATTGCAGAGTAAATGCATTACAGGACGTCTAAGGGTTGCAGTGCCTAATTTACAGGAAGTATTTGGCTTTATCTGAGTAACAGGCAAACCTCACAGGATTCACTTAAGAGTAGCTGGCTTTTGCTATGCAAGATTTGGGTATTCTGTTTCTGAACATATCTTCCCATTATTGTCACAGGCTAGCAGAGTGTGTATGTGGCTTTCTTTCGTAGCCTCCCTTTTCTGAACTTTTACAGTTTATTGGAAAATAACAATACTTACTAATCCTATTCAGTGCAGTAGAAATATAGGAAAAATACAGCAAGAGCATGCCAAAGCAAAGGTACAAAAATGTTCAAGTGTATATATATTTAAAGGCTGCCTACACAGAGGTATACTATGTGATTTTCTTTGACTATGCTGATGTAAAACAAGCAAAAAGATTTGTGAAAATGACGAAACTAGGAATAGTTCTAGCAAGGCATAAAGTAGATTTTAAGATGCAAATGAAGATGCTCACTGCTATCAGTGTATATAACCATATTTATTACAAAAATCTGGTAGTGGTTACCTGTAAATTTCAAATTATGTGGTACCACCAGGTTTGGAATAGCAAGTCTTACATGTTTGCTTTACTAATTCATTTCCCTTGAGGCACAAACAACTTTGTAATTGTATCATGATATTATTTGTTTTCCACATTCTATCTGCTAAGTATCTTTTTCATAGTGTAAAGTTAATGGCCCACCTGAACCTTATGTCTCTAGAAGTGATTTGTTGATCTTTCTATATAAATCTTTATTTTTCAATGTCAGCTCCAAAATAGAGTCTTACTAATGTACAGTTTTGTTGAATGCTGTTTTGAAGTGTATTGGAGAGCCTACAACATTACAATGTGGCAAGCTTTACCAGACATTGTTAGAATAACATTTGCTGGTATTTTATTCTTAGAATTGCAATAGAAATTGAAACTCACATTTCGGTTACAATGGTTTGGCAACTCTTTGGTTTTTTGCTTATGGTTTTTTTTTTTTTTTTACCTGACAGACGTCTAGTCAAATAAGCAATATAGCTGATGTCTCAACCCTCTTTAATTTCTGTGTTAAAACAGAGATAATTGGTACTTGTAAATCCTGACTGGCTGCTGCCTTCTTTTTTTCTGCAGTGACTCGAAATTTATCATGATGGAGATGGGAGCTAAATCTGGCCAACAAAGCTTATGGCATGTACAAAGCAGCACTGTGATGGTTGAATGCAGTATGTGTTGTCATAGGTGTTCTACTAATATCTACTGAGTGATTGCCTTTGGACAGTAATTTTCTGGGGAGCTGAGATGATCAGTATAGATGGGAGAGATACCTGATGTAGTAATGGAGTATATTGAGGGCTAATTTTCAAAACTGTTGATAGTTCAGCACATCCTATAGGGATCACTAGAAAATGCTGTGTTTCTGAAAATCTAATGCTGTCCATCACTGGCTGATTTCAGTAGTGATCATCATGCCCTTGTGGGAAGATATTATTTCCAGCCTGGGTACCGTATTAGGTGAGAGATCTGAGTCTCTTAGAGCTCCTGAAATATAATACTGAGCTTTTCATCTAAGAATTAAGTATTTCTTGGACATTGATTCCCAGGCTGTTTGCGAAGCTTCTCATGTTAGGCGCAGCTTGAAAATGCGTTTCAAACAATTACTGTTCTTCACTTGATTTTCTCAGATTGCAGGGCTGCTGGTGTTGTTGCTGCCTTCTAATCATCTGCAGAGCCTGCAAGCATCCAGAAGAGCTTATCAGCTTGGCCTCCACACTTCATCTGAGGCATGCTTGTGCTTCAGTGGCTGTGTACTCCTTCTCTACAAAGTCCTTGGGTACAAGGATCTTGTCTCAGAGTCAGTCTGGCTCTTTTTTACCCCTGTTCATGCTGGGCAGTTGGAAATGCAATCTGGTTCCTTGCATTATGTGTGTTTTGTAGGAAAAAAAAAAAAAAAAAAAAAAAGAGATGTTCCTACCTGAATTTAGTTGGCTCATTTGCTGAAGAGGTACAAGAAATGCCATTGTACTTCTTGCAATCTATCTTTGCTCTTCTCCACACTGGGCTGTACAACCTAAAATGAATAGCACCAGGATTCTAAAGACAACCTAAAAATAACAAAAAATGTATCAACTAACCATAGACAAGTGTTGTAGTCTGGAGATGGGATGAACTCCCTTGAAGAACACACACTTTGGAGAAATTAAAGTGATAACACTGTTAACATAGGTAAGGTTTTTAATTATACTCAGTATTGTGATTTTGTAGTGCCAAAATGTAGGAAAAGGAGATACACTGATAGTGACCTTTTATAGCACCCACTTTCCCCATCTAAAGTTAAATCCCATGTTTTCTAATTACATCTAATAGACAGGTAGACATCTCATTGGTCTTTATAGCCCTCAAATAGTTTTTTAAGCATTGATGTATCTTGACTCACTCAGTCTCAGATCTTTTGGTTCAAAAAAGAAATTACTTTCCAAAACAGGTGTGGAGTATGCTGTACTTCAGTCTTGCTCCTGCTTATTCCTGTTGACAGGCACCAAAAATAGAACAATTTCCCTGGTACTGTGCAAGAAGAGAAGTGGTTTTTTTCTCAAGTAACCTGAGTACTGGAATGAAGTGTCATTAACTTCCCTTTGGTTGATTGATGAAGATGAAAAGATTTCTGGTCCTTATGTCCAGAAGGGCCAGAAATCTTTTGGCCCTCTGGATTTAAAGGCCAGAAAATTTATTTAATGTTAAAAATACATTTAAATTCTTTTTCTTGTGTTAATTTTTGTCTGGATTTGTTCTTCCTTCAGTCAGTGCTTCCAGAATCCAATTTACCTTTGATCTTTTCTCCTTGCTGATAAACCTGCACAAATCCAGACTTGAGTGTGTTCAATTTTCAGGTCTTATCCTTTAATGATGTCCATCTAAATAACTCTGTTAACTTTGTGTAGCTGTGCCAAATTATATAATCTGATAGCCTAACCTGATAGTCTCATTAAAACATCAGAAGGAAAGAAATTGCATCATAATCCGTATCATTTATTATAAACTACCCATCAGATTGTAGCATAATCTGAAGACAGAAGAACAGCTCGTGGTGAAATTATGATCTAATGACAACTCTTGAGTCCTCATTACTCTCTAGCCTTGAGATGCTGTAGAGAGTGATATGGTAGGGAACCCAGGCATGGTATGAGCACCTAATGAGATCACCTGCATCAGTCTGGTTCTGCTCCACCACAGAAGAGAGCTGTTAACCAACCCCTTTTTTAACTGGCATTGAAGTGGTCCCTGTGACAATAAGTTGTTGCAACCTGTAATCTGTCCAAGCGTGAGGTGGTTATATTGCTTACTGCGTATTTGTTTGGGTTTTTTTTTGGCTATGCAGTTGATTGAATAAGAGATGATAGTAGGAAGTAAGTAGTCAGATACTGGGGAGAGAAAAAGACCTAAAGTCCCAACTAGATATGGCATAATTAACATAAAATTATCCTATTGTTTGAGACAGTCCATCAGTGCAATACTGTGTATCCAACAGTTGCAATAGTAAAATATGTAGGAAAAAATAGGAAAGGTACAAACTTTTAAGACACTTTTGCTCTAATATTCTCCTGATGACAGCTACTTTCAGTTCAGGTAATTTCCCCTCCTTGGTGTATTTGTGTATTTAGTAAGCTTCTGTTGATCTCTATTCCAAAATCTGGTATTGTTTCTTCTTAAAACATTATTCAGTTTTTGCACCCAGAAAGACTTTTGGCAAGACAGAAGTAATATCCATTGCATTAATATCTGTGTCCTCTTGTTTATTTCTTGTCTGACTCCCAGTAGCTTAGTTGAGCTTTCTCTGAGGCCCTTTAGTACTTGCTCTGAAAAAGGCCGTAGGGAGCCCATCCACACCCCCTCTCCTTACCATGCATGATTTTACAGACTTCTAGAGTGTCTCCCTTAAGATTGCTCTTTTCCAGAGTGAAGGGCCTCAGTCTATGCTGTGATTCCTATATTGCTGTCACAGCAAGGCTGTTATGGCGTTTGTTGCCCTCCTCTGAACCCATTTGTGGTCCAATTTATCTCTTTGGAAGTGAGGCAGCAGCGACTGCACATTGAGTTCAAGATGAAGATAGAGCATGGATTGATGTGTTTAAGTAGTTTGGGTTTTTTTTTTTTTTTTCTTATTCTTTCTTAATGGAACATAATGTTTGCTTTATTTATTGGCTTTTAACAGGTATTGACCTGATATTTTCAAGGAACTTCCTGTTGCAAACCCAAGAAGTCATTACTGACTGGTATAAGTCAATTCAGAGCCCTATATGTGAAACTAGTTTTAACTCATGGATATTGCGTTATATTTATTCACATTGAAAGCCATTTGCCATTGTTCAAGCTGCTACTCTCATAAAGCTTTTCTGCAATTTCTCACAATCTGCTTGCTACACTGAAAAACTTAATCAGTACAGTTTGTGTTCTTGCTGCTTATTTCTTTTTCCAGGCTGCTTAAGATGGTGCTGTACAGTGCAGACTCTGCAAAACCCCTTCAGTGAGGGTTTTTTTCAGCAGTACAGGGTCTGTTCCTCTCCAGTTTCTCATTGTTCAACCAATTATTTATCCACCCCAGGACCTGTTGCCTTATCCAAAATGTGTCACATGATGTTACTGAGTGACTGCCAGTGCTTCTTCCCTTCTCTCCCTGTTTACACTGAGGCTGTAAACTGTCAAGGGAGATTTTGAATTTCTTGCCAGCAAACAAGCCAACCAGAATACTTTGATTATCTTCATTTTAATCCTCTCCCAAATCAAGCCTCTGGAAATACAGCCAACCTTCCGTTTACTGCTACTGATCTTTGGTGAGAGACCTCAAAAGGAGTCACCATCCTGTAAAAGCTTGTAGCATATGATTAGAAGAACATACTTGATAATGAAATATATTTGTACTATCTGCTAACACTTTTAAATTAAAGTAAACCCATCAAAATATATTTCCTAAGAATGAATTGAAATTTAAAATCTTTCAACACAAAATTGAATCATCCCTTCAGGTACTTGATTGTTAGTATCTCAGATCAAGTATTGAGTGATGAAGCAGATTTAAAGGTGGCATTCCTGTGTTTTTCAGCTTGGTATCCTATATACTTTATTTTCTTTTTCTCCATTTTTTTTTATTGTGATATTGAGATTGAGACTGCTAGAGTGGGGATTCGATCTCTGTTTCATTAATCCTCCTACTGGTAACAAGCCTGTTATCTGGTCTAAAAATTGACTTCCATGATCATACTGCTTCATCTGGGAAATTGTTTAGAGTATAAATCTCTGCACAGATTAGTGTGTCTCATTCCCTCAAGAGGAATTACATTTTGCCCTATATAATGTTAACTCTTTGGCCTCAAGAAGTTTGTTGATTTTATTATTGATAATCACGTTTGATATGATGTATTTTATTTTATAGAATATTGGCTTATTTGCTAGCTAATTTGGCACCAAATGTAGCCAGGCCAGCTGGTTATGTGTTTTTCCATGGACACTGCCAAAATATAGGAGGTGGTAAAGTAGGAACACTCCTCCCTTCCTCTTTTAGGAAGTCTGATTTGGGTGTGTTTTTTTCAGTTTTGCAATTTATTATTATTTCTGGTATTCAGTCTTTGAAGATGTCCTGTAATTGTGATATGCTTTTGTAGCAAAAAAAAATGC
>JAOEHX010011720.1:0-29044 GCA_025448015.1 Bolborhynchus lineola
GGGCTGCGGGAGGGCGCCGGCTCTCGGGACCCCCGTGGGGGCTGCTGGAAGGCGCCGGCTCTCGGGACCCCCCTGAGGGGCTGCGGGAGGGCGCCGGCTCTCGGGACCCCCCGAGGGGCTGTATGAGGGGCGGTCCTTTTGGGTGCCTCCCGGAGGGGCTGGAAAGGGCGGCTGGGCGCCCTATCGCCTCGAGGAGCGGTGTATAAGGGGTGGGCCTGCGCAGACACCCCTTCCCCCCGGGGGCTGTGTGTGAGGTGAAGAACCCCCCCAAGGGGCTGTGTGTGAGGTGAAGAGGACCCCCCCGAGGGTCTGTGTGTGAGGTGAAGAGGACCCCCCCGAGGGTCTGTGTGTGAGGTGAAGGAAAACCCCCCGAGGGGCCGTGTGTGAGGTGAAGGAGAGCCCCCCCAGGGGCTATGTGTGAGGTGAAGAGGACCCCCCTGAGGGGCTGTTTCAGCTGAAGGGAGCTGTGGGGACCCCGGCGAAGCCGCGCGAGGGATGATGTGGTCCCCCACCTCTCTTTCCCCCGAAGGCGCTGCTTCAGGTGAAGATCCCGTCGGGGGCCCGTGCGGGGCTGTCTCTTGCCCCTCGGGGCAGGGCTGGGGAGCCGCAGAGTTCCGGCTGGCCCCACGCCGGCTCCTCGGGGGTTCGGTCTCCCTCGGGCAGGCAGCTTCTCTTGTGGGCACGCCGGGCTGCTTCCCCGCCGGCTTCGCGGAAAGGAGCGGGGGGAGGAAGGACGGCTGAGAGAGGCCGGAGGTTCCGTGTGCGCTGTCACGGCCCGTCTCGCTCCCGACACGTAGGAAGTCCAGGATGCCCCGGGGAGGTTTCAGGTGCGCACCAGGGCCAGCACCCAGTTTCCTGGAGGAGAAACTGGCAACCCGTCGAAATAAGCCGTAGCTCTTCTTCCTTGCTGCACTTTGATCCCTTTTCTTTAATTGGTCAATGCATTTCTATTGAGAAAGTCATATCCCTGGCGCCAGAAGATGCATGAAGCTTCAAGCTTCATCCTGCTCCAGCTGTGTTGGATGTAGTTTGAAAAATAACTTTGCTAACTACTTGAAGAGCACAAAAAAATGTATTTCCTTCATGTGCTTTTATGCTGCTGTGTGTGCTTGGTATTCTGTAACCTTGAGTTGAAATGAATTTGATTTTTAGTCTGTACAGTACAGAACATTGTCATGAATTCTGGGAAGGCTTTGTAATGGGATAGGGTAACAGCAAGGTTAGAATAACTGAGATCTAGGAACAGAGATACCCAATGTGTAGTTGGAACCAAGTGGACTTCACTTTTGCTAAGCAGTGACATAATGAGTAGTGATGAGCTTGTAGTCCTTTGCACGCATCGGTGTGATCACTGAAGCTCAGGAGTGCGACTCAAAGACCTGGATTCTTACTTCTTGCTCTCCTGTCTATGGGAATGTTTCTGTTTGCACTTCATTTCCCCCACTGTTCTGTTTTGAAAATTCATATGGAATGAGGATTTGTATTGCTGTTGAATTGCTATAACAACTTTTTTTTTACTTTTATATGTAAGATTGAGGTGAGAGGGGGGACTTAAAGGCCAGCATATATCAGCAGGTGGCATAGAAAAAAGATCTTTGTGGTGGTTGTTTTTTGTTTTAAAGAAGCTTTTTCAGTAGTTTCCAGAGCTACCTTCCACTTTGCAGCTTGCATGCTGCAGGTAGGCTGAGATGCTTCATAGCTGACATCTGGTGTACCTTCTTTGGCAGCTTAACAGGGGCAGAAAGCTGTCTTATTTTGAAAGGTATTCATCCCAAATACATTTTTTTCTTTCTGCTATTTATTTGGCCTGTCCAGTGGTGTGCCACTACCACAGCTTTGTGGTGCAGCTAAGTTAATATGAAGATGCATAAAGAACTTGGTCTCAGGAGAGGTTCCCATGATACACTCTGCTCATAGCAGATGCTGCAGGTGTCAGAGTAAGAATTATTTTCCTATGTCTGGCAGTTAGGAAAACATATCCCTTTTCTTCCTTTTATCCTTAATTCTGGATAATGCACAATCCCCAGTCTCTCTTTAGTCATTACTAGGTGTCTCACTGTCACCTTGGCACTATGTGCTTTACCTGTTAGTGGACACTGAGGTGCTGCACTTCACAGCTGACGTAGCTTTGGACAGAGCAAACTGACTTGCACGAGGAGCGCAGTATGGGCTGTGAGCGTGTGCAGTCTGTTGTATTATCTGTGTTTCCATACATGTGTTGTAGTGCTTCTTGGCTGAGACACTGAACATTTGTGTGATGGGACTGGTTTGAAAAAGTGTGCTATTGCTACTGCCAGTTTTAAATGGAACACTAATGCCAAGGATCCCCTCTGTATCGGTAACCAGTATGTTAGGGAGGGTTATTGAGAGAATGAGATGCTTTCCTTTTCAGAGGGCCGCAGAGGTTAAATATCCCAGGCAATGTCTTATCTATTCGTTGGTTTGTTTTTTTTTTTCCAAGAGAAAAAACTTCCCGGATGCACACAGAAGTGCCACGTGTCAACTTTAGATAACACGTGTGGCATCAGTGTATGTGCTCTTTAACCCATTAACCTAGTCCAGTGAAGGTTGAGGAGCTTCAGTTGCAGATAAAATGGACAGCAGTTTGTTCACCTTTCTTTACATTCCTGAGGAACATCCTGTGGCATGATATAGTCTAGGGAAGTTATATTTAGAGGTCAAAACAAGAGCTAACCAAACTGCCCCTTGCCCATGTGCATTCTGTTCCAGACCACCTGCTGCAGCCATGATGCCTGTTGCAACCATGATGCTTGATGACACCCCGATGTTTGACCCTAACCTTCTGCATGAACTCGACTGGAGCGAGAACACGACAACATTTTCTCCTGCTATTTCTCCTTTAGATCCAGGAGATGGCTTGGTTTTGAGACCACTTTGCACAGCTGATTTAAATCGAGGTAGAATCCTGTTTAACGATCACCACAAAGGAAAGCTGGGTGCTGAACTAGATGCTATGTATTTCTGTGTGATCTCACACTAGATTAGGATTGCTCATTTTATCTGATTGGTGTTATTTCTATCAGTAAGGAATTTGAGCACTTGGCACCATGGATTGGTGCTATGTTAGGTGACCCTCAAAATTGGTTTTACGGTTTTAACCTCAAAACTATAAAAATTCAAGTCCATTTTTTTGAATAATGCACAACTTCTTATTCACCACAGCTTTAGAGAGTATGGTTGGTTGTACTGTTCTCTTTAACAGAAAAGTAATGGAAACCAGCATTATTGTTGGTGCATGAAGACTTCAGTTCTGTGGCTTAGACAAAAAGGTTGTTCTGAAGAACAGCTCAATATCACAGAATTTCAGGCTTATATATATATATATATATATGTATTGTTTGAATGTGTGCATCTTCTGCAGTCAGGCTGCAGTTTGCTGCTGATCTTTCAGCGTTGCACAAGGCAGAAGTTTGATTTATGATTATAGTTTAGTTCTATAATATGTGGAGCACAGGCTTTTACGTACAGCTGAGTTGGATGGTGCCATGGGGATGTTAACTCTCCAAACAGCCATGTTGGGTCATTCAGTGTGGTTTGGAGCTAATTGTGTGTCTCTGTTTCTCACTGAGGGTTGTTCCTCACCTTTCTTTTATAACAGGCTTTTTTAAGGTTCTGGGTCAGCTGACTGAAACTGGAGTTGCAAGCCCAGAGCAGTTTATCAGTGAGTGTATCATTATTTCTTGGCATTTCCATAGGGGTTGCTGGGAGCCAAAGGATGGTGATGCTGACAGCAAATCTGCTTGGGTGTGAGGCTTCCAACTGCTTGATGGCAGAGGGATTTATTAACTCAGCTCCCCCAAGGCACTCGGTGTGGGATCCAGTTGCAGCTATCCTGAAAGATAGCTTCTTCACTGTGGCATGCCTAAACTGTATACCTGCTTTTGAGGCTGAGCTTTAGGAGGGGCTGCTGGATGATGGCTTGTCTTGGCTGAATTAGTGAAGCAGTAGTAGTGAGGCAGAGGCTTTGCCTCTGTAGCTCAACAGCATCCTGAGCTCACTTCACTGGTTCAACCAAGATGTAAAATAACCTAGAGGAGATGCTGCCACCTTTGTCATAGTGCCCCTAAGAGACAGCAGAGATGTCGGGGAAGGAGGGATCTCTTAGCAGCTGAAGAAAAGTTGTTTAATTTTCCTGGTTCTGACTCTGTTGCGTTTGGGTTCTGGGGTGTTGGGTGCATCATCCTTATGATCCTGAACCCTGCAGGGATGAGTGTTCAGAACCTGTTGCAAGTGTCAGACTTCACAGCAGTTTAATTCGAGATTAAGAGTGACTGTTGTGCTGTCTGTCTGCTCCTACAGAAACCTTTGAGCACATGAAGAGATCTGGAGATTACTACGTTACTGTCGTAGAAGACACAAATCTTGGACAGATTGTTGCTACAGCAACGCTGGTTATAGAACATAAATTCACTCACTCCTGTGCAAAGGTATCTTCTCTCGCTGCAGCTTTAAAGAGAGGGAAAAGATCCTGTCCCTGACTCTGTGTGTGTTATTTTTATGGCGCCACTGTGTGATGAAGTATCTTCTGTATTTTAAAAGTATCTCCCATTCTTTGGCTGCTCACTTAAATAGTAAGGAAAAGCTTTGGCTTTTCTTAAGGAGAAAGAGCAGTTGGATGGTTGTCCCGTTCTCCCTCCCAGTGAGCTTTTGAACTAGTCAGACATGGTTCTGATGGAGCAGATGGCTGAAGATCTTGCTGCTGCAGAGGGAGTCCCAGCTAGATGTGTGAAAACAGGGAGCTAGGGATACAAATCTCTTGGCAGGGAAAGGCTGTGGTGGGGCTGCAGCTCCTGCTGGGTGCTGGAAGGGGCACTATTAAGTGTGTTGATCGCTGGAGGAGTGGTGTCTAAACAGCGGAACATCCAAGTGTGAAACATAAGCAGAAAGAAAACTACACAACAGTGCTCTGTTCGACTAACGCTTGCCTGTATTTTCACAGAGGGGAAGGATAGAAGATGTCGTAGTAAGCGGGGAGTGCAGAGGAAAGCAGCTTGGTAAACTGTAAGTATTTTCCCACTGGCGCCATTCATCATCAGCAGGTAGCAAGCCCTCACCCTGCTGCTTTCTGCCCCTGATGGGTGCCAGTAGCTAAGCTGGCTCATCAGACCTCAGAGGTTGAGCTGGAGCTTGGCTCTGCAGGTGAAGCTACAGGGCAGATCCTCCCCAGGCAGGGATGTGACAAGAATTTAGTCAGAAGGTATCACCAGCTGAGGCTCTTAAAACAGAGGCATAAAGTTGTCTGCAAGATGCTGGTACTTAGTTCTGTTTGTTTCTTGGGATAGTGACTGCCCTGTGTAGTAAAGGCAAATTCAGAGTGCTGCAGAACTTGAGTATTGTAGGTCTGATAACTTTAATCAATCTAGCTTTCTGGGCCAGCTTCATTTAACTGTTGGTTTTCTGTCTTTTTCAGATTAACATCCACCCTCACATTGCTAAGTAAGAGACTGAACTGTTACAAAATCACACTTGAATGTCTGCCAAAAAACGTGAATTTCTACAAGAAGTTTGGCTATTTGGTATCTGAAGAAAACTACATGTTTCAGCGGTTCTTTAACTAAGAACTTCAAGGGTTTGGGTTTGGGTGGTTTTTGTTTTTTTCCATAAAGACTCTTGGTGGAGGAGCCTGTGCTACAAACATTCTCTTTGTGGAAAATGTATAGAGTTTATGGCTGCAAATGTAACAATCCCTACAAATAATGATCGTCAAACATGTAAATCCTGGGGGGAAAAATATTACTGACATTTTAGAAGGATCCTCTGGGTTAGGAAATAAGCGCTTAGAACTAATTTTTACTACTGTTCAGTCTAAGTGAAGCTTTTGTTCTAGCCGAGTTACAAAGGACTCTCGGTAAAGGGGCGGTTTTTAACCAAAGGTATATATTTTTATGTCAAATTTTTTCTTGCATTGTATTTTTCTAAAAGTTTGCAATTCTTTTCTCAGCAGTGAAGTACAGCTCAGGGGACTGTTCTGCTGCCTGTACTTCACAGAAGGATGATGTAGCGTGCTTGGGTAGGGACAGTGCTTCTCTTGGGCAGAATGAGTGATACAGAACAGGCCTTAGTGCTGTTCTTGCCATGGAACCTCACTGAAGTGCTGCTGCTGTGTTGGTGCATCTCAAGTTTTATAGGCACTATTTTCCAAAACTGAATTTGTTACTGTTTGTGCGGGTAGGGGAGAATCCCTATGGGCTAAGCTAAACCTGATGTGCTGAGTTTAAAAACGACTGGGTATGTCTCGCTGCAGGGGTCCTGCACTTTAGCTGATACCTTACTTTGTTTTCAGGATAATTACTTTTCTGACACACCCAACCACAACATGTGGTTTGTGATGGGGCAAAGGTAACTGGGAAACTGGAATGTCTGGCAGAGAAAACACCCCATCTTCAATGGGGCTCCTAGTACTCGATGGGAATGTGATTTGGGTTGGGCAGGAGTGTGTTCAGCTTCATACTTGGGCTGGGGGGCTGTGGTTGTGCTGGTAACTGCTTATGCCTGTGTCATAGCAAGCCAGCAGGGAAATGCCTACCCCAGCCTGAGGGACTTGTTGCTGCTTTGGAGCATCCTTCTTGCTAGGAGATTGGATAAATACTTTTAGCACTTTTGCCAGCAATGGCAAGCAAATAAAGTACAAAGCCCTGGTCTGAACAGTGGGGTTTTGTGTGGAGAGAGTGACAAATCCTGTGTCAATGAATAGGGCATTATGAACACACGAAGGTTCGTACAGAGCAGCCTGTCATGTTTGTGAACAGTGAGGCTTGACAAAATGGTCACTCTTTATGGTGTGGAGAGGTACTTCAAGCTGTGGTGGGGTTCTGTTTAACATTCCTGATGGTACTCCACTCAACGTAGTGTGTCCTTGGTGATGTCTGGTTTATTTATTGGGTTTTATTGGTTTTATTTTGTTTTTTTGTTTGGTTGGTTTTTTTTAATCTTTAAGCTGAATAAATGAAGACTGCCAAATGTGTCTGGCTTTCGTATTGCTGCATGATGTCCAGAGGATGTGTGCACCTACCAGCTTCCATAACAGTACCACCAGCTGAAAATAACCTTTGTTTTCCCTTCGCCTGTGCTGAAACGATGACTTTTTGAGACTCCACATTACTTTCAGTATGTGTCTTGATGCATGTTTTCAGCTTTGCAAGTGGTCAAAGGACAGTCCTCTGCTTGTTCTGGGGGTGAAGCCTCTGCCTGCAGGCACAAACCCCAGGCAGGAGTTTCTAACCCACTTTTCCCTCAGCAGACCAGCAGCTCCTGTTTTCTTTGGGTTGTTCTCCCCCCACAGGAGACAGCAGGGCTGCTCCCTGTAGAACATGGAAGTGGCTTGAGCCCTGACTCTGCACTAATTGTATTAAATCAGCTACTGCTTTATGCTGGCCCAAATGGCTGAGGTGGATTTTCTTGCCTTTCACAGTTCTAATTAATTCTGAATTTCCACTAATTTAAAGTGGATTATTTGAATTCAGTGACACCTATACCATGGATATAGCTCCACACCTTCATTAAGAATTAATGAAAAGATTAGTACAAGAAGCAGGTGATTGAGTTCCCTGCTTAGATCAGTGTAGAACAAATTAATTGGGCTGAAAGCTTGGGTTTGTGGCTGCATAACAATGCTGCTGCTGGGCAGTTTCCAGCTCTTCAGCATCCCTCACGCAAGTGCTGAAGAGCTCTTTGTTCCATAGCAGAGGTGCCATCCCCATCCCTATGGCACAGCACTTACAGGAACTTGGTGTTGAGAGAGGAGCTGTCAGGAATTGTGCTTGACTCCTGGATAGCCATTTATGTGGAGAAAGGGGTGTGAGTTATGCTAAAGTTCTGGAAACATTGGTTAGGCACTAAAGACCCTGCCAGCCCTGGTAAAACAGGAACAGCAGAAGCTGCAGGCAGATGCTGTAAGGCTGATAATACCCAGAGTGGAAGTCCAGACCACCCAGCACATTGGTATGTACTTTAGATGAGCATAGTTCACAGAAGCAGGAAAATGCCACAAAGAACAGCTTTAAACAGCAACAGGTACTATTAAAATACATTATGTGCCTCCTAAACTGCAGGAGCCCTGTTGACTTACCTACAGTGCCACTGGCTCAACAAGAAAGAGCAAGACCTCCTCAAGAATAAAGGAACTTTGTTAAAGGCTCTTGTCAGAAATCAGCCATAACATAACTACCAGCTCCTCCAGAGGTGTAACTTCACCCAGACCCCCAAAGAGGAGGTAACAGCTCTCCTCCTGTCCTGAGGAAGAGCTCCACCTCCTTGACTCTGCTTCCCCAAAGCTGGAAAAGGGAACTTCAGCCCCTTACCATAGAGCTACAGGTGCTGCAGCTTTGTCTCTAAATCGGGGGATAATAATTTGAACCTCTACTGACAGTCTAAGGCCACAGTGAGACACCCCACTGCCAGCTACCACCTTTGGTGTGATTGGAATACCTACTAGCAAAGCTACATGAGACCCACAGCCAGAGGGTTTTTTAAAAAAAGAATAATAGGTAAAAGGAAAACTAATCAGGATCTCCTAGGATCCAAGAGGCTGTTATGTGCATGCAGTAGGCACAATGGCTGTAGAAGGCAGCAGCAGGGAGTAATGGCTTGAAAAGAGGAAGATGGATTGGTGGGAAATCCTTAGTCATGAAGCCTGTTGGTTTGTGAAACAGTCTCTCCAGGACTCCAAGACTCCAAGCACCAGGACCCCAGTGAGGTAACAGAACCAGACTACATGAACAAGCCTCTCTGGCGGGGGAGAGACAGATGAATCACCAGCGCTCTTCCATCTGTGCTTCATCTCTACCCTTCCCAAGGGAGCTAAACCAGCCATTTTATGCAAAGAGCTGGTTCCCATCCTTAAAGCTGGCATCATTTGGTGAGCTGTGCAAAGAGAGACAGCTCCAGATGCCCCTGCAGCAGCACAGTGGCCATGCAGTGTAAGCAGTGAAACATGTGAGAACCTATTTCCCGACAGCTCTGAAGCATTCTTTTAAAGAGAGTCAGTTAACAGCGTGTAATAAACCACGCAACTGCAAATCCATCAGCTTAGCACTGACGTGCTATAGTTCTTAAGGAAGTAAGAGTCACACTTTCTTTTTAAAGCTGAACATTTCCCAACTAAAGCGTCATACATTCCTCCAAGGTTTTTTTCTGGAGGATTTGCATTGCTCCATCACCACCAGCATCAGTGGCAGAGGACAGCAGCAGTAAAGAGAAGGCAGTGCTGAAGACTGGTTCAGCTCTGCTGTGAGTCCTCCCCACCTGCAGCACTCCAGGGCCTTCACATCCCAAAGGAGATGAAGTTATTGCACTATAAAGCCTCACCCAGGTATCCTGGCTCAGCTCAATGCCCAGACTTAAAACAGGAGGATTTCTTCCTTGGGTGTCACCAGTGTGTGATCTGGCAGCATGGGTTATCCCAGGCTGGAGTTTTCAAACCAGAGTTTGCCAAATACATGTCACAGCCTTACACAGGCCAGGAGCTCAGACTTGTTCTGGAGGGACTGTCCCTCAGATGCAAGACAAGGCAGAGGATCTGTGACTGAGCAAAGACCAGCAAGTCCCAGGTGTGGTCAACTTGCCTTGAATATACAAAGTGAGGCACAACTCCTACAGAGTAAACAAAGCTGCTGGACAACCCTCCAGAAGAAGGCAGCATCAAAATGATCCTCACAGTACAAAATGGCTGCTCATGCCTTGGAATTCAAAGGTATCTGCCCTCAGAGTAACCCCCACAGCTTGCTTGTTCTGAGGCAAATAGCTGTATCAGCATATAGGGAGGGAGCTGGATGCTTGGATCCCTGGGTCCTTTCTTATACTCATTCAGCTCTCCTGAGCCCTGTTAAGATACAGTCTAATAACAAGTTCAGCTTCCCCAAATACACAAGTTCTTCTAACAGCTCCATCATTTGCTCAGTCACCACAGCGCTCTTAAGGAGCCATCATTTCATTCCATTTTTTATGCAACAGACTGACTGGCAAACCAAGCAGAGACGCAGAACTGGGACTGTCCTTGCAAACCAGAGGTTATCACAATGCTGCTGAGAAGGGGAGAGACTTTCATGGCCTTGGAGAACCTCAATTTGAGAACTTCAAAGCACTGATTAAGTGTGTTGCCTTACTTCACTCTAAAGCTTTAGAAGAGCCAAGGTGAATCCTCTGGCTCTTGATACTACTGTGGCAAATGCTTTGGGCTTCAGTTTTCAGACACCAACCCAAGTTTTACCTCCAATGATGCAAATATTGTTTTACAAAGGGAACTACTACTTCAATAGCAGTTTGAAGATGTTCTATTCTACTAGAGAGATGGATCACGTTGTTTTATTCAATTAAAAATAATCCTGTAACTAATTTAACAAGCAGCTTTTCAGCACTAGCTGAAGGAATTCAGTCTTGATGTGTGTAAAATCGGTAGCTGCTCTCTATTAATTCAGCACATGACTATTTTATTAAGTAATCAGAACTGCTGAACTTACATAAAACAAGGTGAGGTTTTTAGAAGTATTTTGTCTCAAACTGATCTCAGAGTGTCAGCCTCAAAATAATTCAGATATAATGAGGTTTATAGCAAGGTAAAGAATTAAATACCAGTTAAATCACTGCTGTTGCTCAATTGCCAGTAGTAGTGCATAGTGAAGCTGTTAAAGCACATTTCTACAAGCATGACCATAATATATATACCGAGAACAAGGTGAGTTTTAGCAAACTTTTTCTTTACTAAAGTCTCTTGTTATAAATTACACAAATAACTTTATAAACAAATCCCCCCCAGCTTGCATTTTGTTTAAAGTAATAACTTTATATCATACAAATAAAGAAATTTCAAGTATGAAAAGTGCATTATTGCAATAATACCTCTTTGCAAGTCCAAAAATCTTGGTTTAGAATAAAACTGTAAAGTGTAAAAAAGGAGTAAAACAATCAGTGCCATCTATTCATTCAAGAAGTCCAACATCTTAAAAATGATGCTTAGTGTGTTGCAGAGGCAGATTTACATCTGGAAGCAACATGTAATTGAAAGGAAGCTGTGTGTGTGTTCGTGTGTGTGTGTGTGTGTGTGTGTGTTAATTGTTTTGCTTACAATTCTCTTTTCTATTTCTCCTAGTTTTCTTCACCTTTCTCGGCAGGAATTCACAATAAAAACAGTGCTTGTCCTTAGATATCATCCGTTCTGTGCTGCTGCCACATGCACGGTTCCAAGTTCTTCATCCTCTTCGTGCATTCGCTTTAAACTTCCTGCAAAGGGCAAGAGGAAGGAGGAGACATCTGAAAAGATCATCTCTCACAATACACAGCTATGAGGAGGACTACAGAACAGTTGTTACTGTCTTCTGGCAGGGACTCTACCCTTCGAAGACATTCTGCTTTTGGACAGCCAGATGCTGACAGCACTCTCATACTTCACCACGTAGAAAGGAAGTTTCCTAGAGTCTGTCATTTCTCCACACTTCCTTTACATCTCCCCCAGACTCCATTTTCACTGACTTTCAGCAGGGGTTACTACTGGCACACCTCTTTGTGACTGAGAAAACAGCTTTTGCATGCCCTCATCCCTTATTATCTGTTGAAAGACACATCAAAACACTTTTCAGAGCAACTGCCTCAATTTCAAGGGCAGCGATTACATCATGAACATTGGCTGCTTTCAACCTGTCACTCTTGATTCCTCCAGCACACTGAGTTTTTGAAGGACAGCGCCCTTCTCCAGCATAGTGTGGAAGTGCAGAAAACACCGCAGGGAAGGAAGTTCAAACATAAGAAAACAGAATATGCACACTGCATACTGAAGTTTGAACATCGCTTACACACCAACTACAGCCATCCCCTTCCCAAAAGCTGGAGATTCACTGCTGATGGAGGTTCACTTAAGGAGTACAAGAATCACTTCACAACACCACATAAGACAGATGGCATCACATACAACACGAGGCTTCTGACCTGCAGTACCAGCTGGAACTGCAAGGGATCTCTCCAACTGCAGTGGTGACATCATCTGGATGGTTAATTTTGCTAGATAGATGGCTTCGTATTCCTGAAAAAGTTTAATAATACACATTGCTATTCATTTAGCATAGTGCTTTGTAAGGACAAGAAGGACTAATTCAGAGAGTTCACTAAGATAGACTAGAAAGTAGCTTATAGCAAGGCAGAGATTTTACAGGAGAGTTCTTTGTGGCTTTGACATGAATGACAAAAACATCAGGAAAAAAGAGCAACAGAGAACAAAGTAAACTTTCACTAAAAACTAAAACCAAAACATCTGTGAGAATGTTCAGAGAAATCCTCATTGCTCTCAATTTGGACAGTAGAAACAAACCAAACTTAGAATACAGTAGCTTCAGAGATCTGTTACAAGGATAAACCACATAGGGCCCTCAAGTTGCGTTCTCATGACCTGTCACACTTTCAGTATTACACAATTAACTCCTTGCAGGAGTTACTTTAAAAAGACAACCCCCCAACCGAAACCGTCCTCAGGAGATACTTATCATCTTGAAGTAATAGCAGAGACACTGCAAACCTGTTCTAGCACACTGTTCTGATGTTTGCCCACCATTTACCCAATGGACTCCTTGACTATGATAAAGCAACTTCATGATACCGCTGTTTGCTGTTTCAGACTTGTGAATTTCATCACCTAGGAATGCAAGTGTCCAGACACTGACGCATGCCACAGCATTTTCCCATGCCACCCAGTACGTTCCTTAGCCATCAATTAAGCTGTTTCAGAGCCTCTTAATCACTGTGCAAACCAGGATTTTTATTTCTCCTCCCTTCCTGGATTTGCTTTGTCTGAAGCTTAAGTGTAACAAAGTGGGGTACCCACTTATCTTCCTTCCAAGCTCTACTTTGGCTTCTGACATTTACTTGAAGCATACTTTTACAGAAAATTTTAAGCCTAAGCAGAAACATCTGTTTTGCAGGAAGGTGATGCATCAAATGGCTTCTGAGTTATGACCACACAAAAAAACCCTAAAAGGCACCTGAAGTTGATGGACAAATCCAGCATTCGGATTAATACAGAATCTTCTTTCTTGAACATAAGTAAATGCGTCCCTTAAAAAGAGAAGGAGAGAGAAAATACTTGAGTGGAAAATAGACAGTGACAAAAGTCTTTGTGGTTTCAGGAGTCTTCCTTCCAATTATCAGTTCTTAGGAAATACACAGCCTTTAACTGTTCCTCAGAACCAGTCTGTACAACTGAAGCTGGCCAGAAGTGTAAAATAATACTAGCTGTAAAATACTATTTGCCCAGGCCTACCTACAGTCATCAGTTTGCTGGCCTGTTCTCCACACACTACTTAGAACAGCCTCTTGGGGCCTTTCTTACAGTTCTACAGCAAGGCATCAGCCTGCACAGGCTGGTATCCTGTTTCCATTAACACAGGTATCTGCTTCTTGAAGAAAGTATGTAAACAGACCTACAATGAAGTGAAATGGAATGATCTGCCCCATGTAAAGTATTCATTCAATCTCAGTAGCTAACTGGGTTATGCATCAATACACAACTGTTTACATTCCCTCCAAAGTTACTATTCGCTTACACCACTTGAATTAAAACATTAATGCCTACAGATATATTAGGCCTCTCATCAGTACTAAGTGCTCTCTCACTCCAGCCTTTTCAGACAAATGGTTAACTATGTGATCATGCTCTGCTCTTACCTGTACTTCACCCCAAATGTTTCCATTATGTATGCAATAACTAAGGCAGCACTGAAAAGAAACAAAGAAAAACATTAGTAAAGATATTTCCATTGTTTAAAAAAATTATTAAGCAGGATGGATGGTTTCCTACCTTCTAGAAATCCCTGCATTTCCATGGACAAGAACTTTTCCTAAGAAGGAAAAAACAAACAAACAACTTGTATAGACTGAAGAAAATTCTTTGAAATGCAGGGGTTTTTTTCTTCATTATGGAGAACAACACAGAAGCAAGGTACATCCTAAAAATAAAAGGTGCATCTTATTTCACTCTGGATTACTAACTACAGTTTGTCCATTACTGCCTTGGGATACAGAAGCACAGATCCCTGCCTCAGAGGATTCTGAGTAGCAGAATCTGCATTACAGGTCCACCATGCAGATTTTTAGCCTTGCATTAGAGAGGGGTCAAAAAACTTCATGCACAGAACACATTTGTGTTTAAAGAGGGGTAACCAACCCAAATCCCAGATATTCAAAGAAGTCTGTTTTCCAGTAGGAGGCAAAGGAAAGAACACTTTGCTACGATCTTAAGATAGTTCAAGTCAAGCACAGTAAAACCACAAATTTAAAAAAACCTAATACTTAAGAGCCTCTAATGCAGATCACTAAGTTTTAAAGTTTTAACAGTGTATTAGTAAACAAAGGAAAAAAGTTAATGATTTTACCTCCACTTTGTAAACTTCCATCAATAAATTCTTTAGTCTACGAAAAAGAAAAAGACTCAAAGTTTCACATTATTTTAGATGTTACTGCTACTCGCACTTAAATTTGGCAGAATTTTATCTGTCTTTATATACAGTGACAATAACACACACTTTTACAGATCTGTTTATATAGACTTAGACACCACTTCAGCTGGACACTATTTCTTTTGTACATTTAACTATTCATAAAATTGTCAGTGAAAAATCCATGTGAAACCAGAAACAAAATGCATAAAGTTCCATTACCGTGCTTTTTACAATCATTATGTCACATGTTATGTCACTATCATAAAAAGTAACTTCCAAGCATGTTTGCTGAACAGTTGGGGGAAAAACCCCAACCTAAACAAGAAACCCCCCCACATCAACAGCAATACAGCCTGCACCCCTAGGAACACACAGGTGTCAGTAGGGAAGTTCTACAATGACATTTTCAGTTATAGAAGTCGGTCTAATCAATCCGTCAGACATGAGGTAATGAGGTCTGTGGAATAGTGCCAACTTGAAACAGCCAATATTAGATGAAAAGCAAAAGCTAAATAACTTACTGCAGGGAAACCTCAGACTAGACTTAAAAATATACCAATACAGAGCTGCAAGATTTGCAAAGATGTTTTAAATGTCATTACACCTTAGAGAAGCCATAAGCCATCAACTGATTTGGTGCCTTGTTCTGCAAAAACATGACCACCTGGCCTCCCCGTATGTGGCAGAGCTTTGGCTGGTTGGTTTGGGTGAGGGAAGGACCAAAATGTTTTGCTCTGTTGCAAACTAACCTAAAGATACAAAACCATAGCTCAAATCTAAGGGTTTATTCTACTTCCAAATGTTAGTATGTAATGGGTTCTGTTTAATGTAAAGTTACTTTTTAATTCCTCTACAATAAACACGCCTCAAGATGCTGTAAAACAATTACACTATCTAGTTACTATTTTCTGTTGAACTTGGTTTGATATTCTGTTGAATTTGATACATGAGATATAAATACTCTTGAGCTCAAAAAGTTTCCTACAGACCAATTTCTCCAGCATCCCCTCATGACCCGATTTGTTTGTTTTGAGACCAGTCTTTTTTATTCTTTCCTTTTCCCTCCCCCCAAGACCATAATAAGATACAGCCCTATACTTGTAAAGATACAGTCTATACTTGTAAAAAGAGGTTAATTACACTTACTAATGTGTCAAGAAGGTCACATAAGAGTTCTCAGCCCCTCCAGGAACCTCAGGCTGGGTTTCCCAGATTTGAAACCACTACTTATTAGTTCAGAAAACTCTTACTGGGCAACTCCATTCCCAATCCATTCATAGGAACACACAAATACTTACCATGGGGAAAAATCGTATTATATTCTCAACTGGATTATCTGCAATATCCAAGACTAAATACCTACAATGAAAACAGATGCTATGAGTACACAGTAATACTGAGTTGCTGCTACCAGTCCATGTACAGCTGATTCAACCCCACCACAGTACTCAACCCTGCAGAAGGAAGCCAGCACTACTCGCCTGGCTCCACTTTCTTGTCCAAACTCCAGAATTTCTACAATGAAGCAACTTCTGGAGTTGTCCTTATGAAAAAGGATGTTAGGAACCTTCTCTGATGTCCCCTGACAAAATCACATCTCAGAGAAGAAATTCACAAGCACTATGCTACAGACAAGCCTAAAAGCAGAGTACTACACACTCACATGCTCCCCATCATTTCATAAATATGAGTCAGGGTTCTTTTCTGGGGCTTTATGCAACTTTTTCAGAGATACCATTCTCATTAAGTTACCTCAAATGTTTTATTAGCAGGAGAAACTGTACTCACAACTAACAGCTTTAAAACTCAAGACAGAGAATCATAGAATGGTTTGGGTTAGAAAGGACCTTCATTATCACCCAGTTCCAACCTCCTGCCATGGGCAGGTATGCCTCACACTAAACCATGTCACCCAAGGCTCTGCTCAACCTGGCCTTGAACACCGCTAGGGACGGCACATTCACAGCTTCCCTGAGCAACCCATTCCAGTGCCTCACCACCCTCATAGTAAAGAACTCCTTCCTTATATCTAAGCTGAACTTCCTCTCAGCCTGCCTTTATACAGGAGGTACTCCAGCCCCCTTATCATCCTCATGGCCTCCTCTGGACTTACTCCAATAGCTCTACACCCTTTTTATGTTGGAGACACCAGAACTGCACACAGTACTCCAAGTGGGGTCTCACATCTCTCAGTTACTGTAAGGTAACGGATACTTCTCATTTGCAGACTTGCCTATGTCTGGAGTTTATCAGGATGAAAACACTTCATGGTTTGGATTTAAGAATATGTCTACGCCTTAGCACATTTTTCAAAAGGTTTTGACAATGCATAAATATTTGGAAAGAACACTAACATAGAAAATCTTGATCATTTCTCACCTAAATAACTGTTGGAAGTTTGGTTTAATAAAGTTTGCTTCGATGTTTTGCCGTATGCATATTACATGGGTTATTCCATGTTTCTGAAGTGTAGGTAGCTGTGGAAAAACAAAACCATATATTTGTTTTCAAAATTATGGAGTCCATCTATTGCAGAGCAATAAAAAGAAAAGCCATACCTAAATACACAACAGGGCTCAAGGAAAGCCAGAGCTAGTTTTCTAATATTCAAAGCATAGCGTGAAAAACATTGTATTTCAAAAAGACAAAACACAACTACTAGGAGCTGCAAGAAAATGCATTCATGACAATGATAAAAATAACAGGCAGTAAAGAAGGCATTAAATGAACTTGTTTGTCTTGGCCCATCTTTCACTTTGCCCGAAATGGCAAGTCTCTACATGATGTAGAAATTTACATCCAACACTGGATTCTTGCTGGAATCAGACTGCTGAAAGTAAGATCATTTAAACTGTGAGGTAAATTTGCAGATATAAGCTTTATCTTAGCAGTGCTTGACTTTATTGTAGATGCAATTCACCTTATTTTACTGCGTATGTGCAAGTTCCCACTCACACGTATTTGATTTATGTTGCAATGCTACTGCAAAGGAAATGGGCTGCCTGATCAGGAACACGTATGTCTCAAACTATTCAACTTTTCCTAAGAAAAGTTACATTCAAGCTTGATTATAAGACTCAATTATAACACAAAAAGGTCACTCAGGAACACTCACTGCAATTAGCATGCAAGTCACTTCACACTGGCACCTCTGGTTTGTAAGGAGCAGGTAGAGCTAACTAGCTGAATAGAGAGAGCGCATGTGTGTGTGTGTGAACACATCCTGAACTTCAGGCCAGACAAAAAGAATTTCATCAGGCCTCTTTTATAGGGCATTTTTCCCCCTCCCGAAGTAACCCTTCAGCTCACCAGACTGAAGGGTAAGAGTCTTCTGAGTGTCAACTGCCCAGTATGTGCCTGAGAGGGCATTTCAGATTCACCCTGAAAAGCAGAGGCATTGACACCAGCCCCAGTCAGATAATCCCACAGGCTAAAAGGCCCATTCCATAAATGAACCATGTATTACTCCTACTCTGGCACCTTTCATGTTCCAGTTCAGGACCGCAGCCAAATTTACATCTATACAGATAAACAAGCAAACATATTGCCACAGTAACAAATCAAATCACCAAAGCAAAGTTTCCTTATGAGACACTATTCCGAAAATCATACCTTGCTTTTCATAGCTGAAGAATACGGGCCTAAAAATAACCCAGGTAAAATTTCCTAGGAGGCAGAAGAACACAGACATTTAATACGAAGTCAAAATTATCTGAAATAATACATTACACTCAACTCAGACTATGGCCATGGAAAAGACATTTACACATTAGTGAGATGTGTTATCAAGTGTCATTTATAACAGAGTAAGGTGAAAAAACTCAGCTTGGCAAAATAAAAGAAACATGATCTTTCTGCAGTAGATCTTGTTTTGGAACAGGAATCAAGTCCTTTATTTGGATGAAGTTCCAGTTTGATTACTGTAGCTTAACCAGACTCAGATCAAATGAAGGGAACCTAAAGTTTGTATATAATCGTGCCTTGCAATCAATTTCAAATTGCTCTCATGGTAAACACATGGTAAATCATACACACATGGTAAGTCTGCTAGCTTTGTCCTACTAGTAGGAAAATACACATTTTTAAACGTTTATCGCCGCACCAATAAAGACATGTAGGTCTGTAGAACTTATCCGTGCAAAGATTTGGCTGAAACCATGGTAGGAACATTCTAATTGCTCATCCTATTTGAGAACACTTACTTCCAAGCAAATTTAAGTTGAAAAGCAAAGCAAATATATTTTTAGCAGTCATTTCCTAAGAACATTCACAAAGTTAAAAATGGAGTAGTTGGGGGATTCTGAAGGACAAAATTACTACATTTTTTGTTAAGTATTTGTACAGCAGAGATCCAAGCCCAGCTGCACTCTGAGCTAGCAATCCTCATCTCTTGCATGGTGCTGCTTAACACTTTACCCCTCAAGACTAATTTTGGTACCTGCCCCATTATAGGGCGTTTTTGTTTACTTACTGAACACAACATGTTTTGTTACTGAAACAGTAAATGAAAGCGTGTCGTACCTGCATCTCTCTCCTCATGGGATAGGTCCAATCCTTAAAAATAAAATAAAACATAACTACATATACACACAAGGGGAAAAACACATTCAGGCAGAGAGCTGTATGGGCATGCTACAGAAGTAACTTGGAATTAATTTTCTCAAGACTGTACAAGCTACCTGCTATGCACCAGGCATGGTGCTTACGCTCACTGCTAACTCTTCACACATATATCAGGAACACTCGTGTGCAAGGAACACTGTTTTGAAAGCTAGCCTGAAGAAACCTCAAGCTCACGACATTATCAGTGAAGCAGCCGGTGCAGAACAGCACACCACTGTTGTGCATCCATGCCTCAGCTTTCTGCTCAGAAGCTTCCCTCTGGAGTGGAGGTCAAGGGAAAAAAAGGAAGAAAGCTTTAGAACATTCTGTACCAGCTACATTTTGCCTGGTACATTCCTAGGGCCAGTGACAAAACAGAAGGTAACACCTATAGCAGGTAACTCCCTTAGAGTCTACACTGCTCCACCCAATACATTCAAACAAACTGCACTTTGAATATTCAGCATTAACAATTCTAGAAACTTATGCTCTCCCATGAGCACAGCAAGCCACTAAAGTGAATCTCTGCTTTTCTCCACCCTAGACAGTTACACTGGGAAGGATTCTTCCACAGTAAACACATACACTCGTGTTCAGCCACAAGGACATGATGCTCCTTGTCAGTTAATTTATAGATAGTACATCATACCCTTCCACAGAACCTCAGACCCTCTCTCAGACTGTGAGGGTTCACCACTCACGAAACA
Organism: Bolborhynchus lineola; assembly: GCA_025448015.1. Taxonomy (NCBI): domain Eukaryota; kingdom Metazoa; phylum Chordata; class Aves; order Psittaciformes; family Psittacidae; genus Bolborhynchus; species Bolborhynchus lineola. The sequence continues at coordinate 19,751 of JAOEHX010011720.1, forward strand.
CCTCTTCCAAACTATTTACTATCATGCAGCTCAATCTATCAGAACTGCCCAGAGGAAATGCCAGGATCAACATCTCTATCCTTTGCTCCGCTTCACAGAACTGCCAAAGCTGAAGAGGAAAATGTATTCCTGTCTTTCCTTCTTTACAACTCCCACCGTCCTCTATTAACAGGCTCTTACTCATTCTCTGACCCTCACACACGAAGGAGTTGTATCTGAGATCACAGTTACCAGCTGGAGGGGGAAAAAGATAAAAAGAAATAAACCCTACCAAATCAAGTGCATACATTTATTTACATAACACTGTTTCTCACTCCACACACACCAGCAGCTAAGAAAAAACACTGCTGCATGTCACTCTTGCTATGTTCTCCTCAAAACTATGAGAAAGTTAAAACTCTGAATATTCCACCTCTGAAACAAGCTCAGGATTCCACTAAGATCAACCTTGAACTGCAACACTGTCCACCCAAGCACCTGCAGTTGTACTGGTATTGCATGTTAACCCTCTTTCTTTTTACTAAGACACTCAATAAAAATCCAGTGCTTCCCCCAAACACACAAGGAGGCTTCACTAGCTCTTGGAAGTGGAATTAGAGAGGGCTTTAGCATCAGTAAAAATATTCTGGAAACCATCTGAATTGTGTCTGGGACAGTATTCCTGAGAAAGCAAACAAATATTAAGCAACTCAAAACAATTCTTTGAGTACAACCTAAAATGGGAGCACAAGCACAGAAACAAACGCACTGACAAGGTCTTTGCTAAAGATACAGAGATGCAGCTAAATTATTTCTACATGTTCCAGCTGTAATAATAAAATCTCCTGATAGCAGAAATTAGAAAACTATGACAAAAGGATGACATTTACAGAACTGTATCCTTTGGGCATGGACACAGGTATTTAGGTTGATCTAAGAGCATTTAGCAGCATAACCCAGCTGTCTCACTGCATATACAAAAGCACCATTTGCTCATCAAAAAGTAAGAAAATCCCAGTTTTGCTCAAGTCTAAAAACAATACTAAGAGTCATAAACTGAAAAGTTTCAGCTATACTCCAGGAATATTAAACACTTCAGTGGGTTTATTATTCTATTTGTAGAATTTAGAAGTCTTAATCTGGAGCATAATGAAAAAACAAATTCATCACCACTTCGGGGCAAGGAGACTTTAACAGTACAAATACTCCTTTCATATGCATCAGAAGCAGGAAATTGTGGTAGTCCCAACAGCTGGAAAATGTGCAAAGTAGGTAGGTGAGAACTTAGCAATATACAGCCCAAAGGAAAATCAACACCCAAAAGACAACAGATGCCACAGATGTTCTGAACAAGAAAAAAAATGTTAGAATTGGCTCCAGACATGAGTCTTCAATGTTCTTCAAGAAGCTTAAAAGATACAGTTTTCAGTGGGATTTAGTTTGCAAAATAGATATCTGAAAGGTGATGTAGGAAGAAAACGTTTACTCTGAGACAAGTACACAAACGACTGAGAGCGATTCTGCCGACTTCCCAACAACCCTTCAAGGTGTCTAAAACCAACAATGCAAGATTATTCCAATGCAAAATAATGTAAAAATAAATCTATGAATGTAAGCTGAGCCCAAGCATAGGTCTCATTCTAAGGAACTCATTCATCAACCATGTTTTCCACACTGTCTGAACCACCCAGCAGAGAAATAACAACTCTAAGTTTGTTTTTGAGAGACCTAATACAAGATTTGTTCTAACAGAACAACTGATGATTTCAGAACAAGCAACACCTTACTGGAAAACACCAAAACACCATCTTCAATCCTCACAAGACATAAAAGTAAAGAGAACGAATGCAAAAATCAACCCCCACAACTCCAAAGTCTTTAGAACTCTGAAAAGAGGAGCCACTCACCTGTGACAGACCTTCCCAAGCTCAACTGTGATTCACTGATGGACAAGTTCAACAGACAGCTCAGCTGTTTTGCTGAGGGTGTCCACAGCACATATCTGCTGTGTTTTGGATTCACACAAATAAAATGCCAGGGCCTACGTAAAGCACTTCAACTACCGTCCCAAAATGGAGTGACTGGCAAAAAAGGGAGTGAAGCATGTTTCAAAGCCCTCCCCTTCCTCATCTATAGCCAGCTGAAATAAGCTGAAGATATGAATAGGTGAGACTTGTATACATTCCAAATTGCTTCTTGGTAACCAATATCCAAGCTACAGAGAATTACTTTGCCAACAATTTACGGTTATTTGCCATAACTAAACCTGTTCTTTTTTAGGAGAACAATTTAATGGCAAAACACCCCTAATGTCTCACATGTGCAAATGCATTTTCCCCGAGTGACCTTGGCTAGGACTCAAAAATTCATAAAATGAATTTTATATTAGTTTCACATCCCTAACATTGAGACTTCTCTATGCTCAAGATCCGCACAAAAGCAATGACTGTTTTTTTAAACACAGCATCGCAATGTACCTTGAGTAATCTGCACATGCCTCACTAGAAGCAACATAGTGAAATGGATATATGTGAAATTGCTTAATTGGTCCCTAACTGGCAGTTGAAGTCTGAAGACTCATCTAATTCCCACATATGAAAGGTATATTCTAGTCAGCATATCCCAGTTGGTCTCTGATGAAGCTCAGCTTTAGTTGGAAGGCAACCCACAGTACTGCACTTTCATCATTATGGTTAAACTGCTGCTGCCATATAATTAGTAGCCTGAAAACCACAGACTGCCCCAGATGAAGGAAGATGCTTTCAAAGGTGCAGAAAAGACCCCACCATTAAAATAAATCAGACCAGCAGCTTAAAGAAGGAGAATCCACCATCTTTTCTAGATTTTAGCTGCTGTCACTAATCTGTTCAGCATCCCTGGGCAGCAGCCATCATCTGCAGCTACTCTCCCCTCTTTCAAGTCCTGTTGGAAAAGCTGCACAGAACTCCCAGTAAAACCTTTCTAACCACACCAGGTTTCTGACCCTTTTCCAACACTCAAAACAGCTCTTCTGCTGCTGATTAAGAGCATCATTTACCTCTCTGTACTGACCTCTCCTCCCATCACAATTAATCATAGTAACACTTCCCTGTGATTGATCCTTCCTTGTGTACCTCAAAAATCTAGGACTGTCAGAATCCTCTTGCCTAAATGTTTCCCTGTCTAGTGGAATATGCACAGAAACTGTAACACTCAAAGTCTCTTCTCCAAACTCTTCCAAAAGTTTTGAAATCAAGCTGAAGACAACTGTTACGGCAATGACAGCAAAACATTGTACGGACCTGCTTCAATTCCTTCACCTGCTCTAGCCAAGTGATCTCTCAGCTCTAACTTTGTACCTGTTTTTTTGGAAATTAAAGTTCAGCTAAACAGTCAGAGTGCATGATGATAGTAACTGCCAATATTGCTATCACCCCCCCTTAAGCAGGCTACAGCTTGGATTTTGGATGGGTCCTGATCACTTAATAATTACCTTGATGCAAAAGCTTTATATGTAAGTCTGAGGCAGTTTTAAGGTTAATTTACACATTTAAAAGAAATCACATTTTGGTTCTGACAGTACTTCAGACAGCATGTTGGAAAACAAAAAAATACAGCTGATAGTCAAAAAAAAGGGGAGGAGGGGACTTTATCATTAAAGACCTGCACAAAAGTAAAGCTTTTTGTAAAATAGAACGATTATTGAGCAAAATCATGAAATACTGAAATATTTAACATAACAGAGCACATTCATTCACCATCTTCTAACAAGAAAACAAATTAAATGAAGTACTGAAAACATATTAAAGAAAAACATCTGAATATTACTGAGAACTGTAACGTCTCTCACTGCAAAGCGTGCTACTTTTAGAGCCTCAAAATGAACTAACAAACAAGGGCAAGGTTTCATTCCCACCCTTCCACTGCTGTTTAATCCTCTGGTACCATGCTCAGGAAATTATAATGGCCCCAAACTAACTGCTTTTTTAGCAAAGCTGGTTGTCAACCAAGTAAGCTCCCCGCTCCAGGTCACCACAGGTCAGATAAGCACTGGGACAAAACCGGTGACAACACGGGATGGTTGGCAGGATGGGTAAATCTTCTTTTCAGCAAAGCCAGCTATTAGATGGGCTTTGCTGTAACAGCAAGTCCCCCCTGGTCAGAGATCCCGCTTCAGTCAGTCTCAAGAATGGTAAACATAGTCTGGGAAGCAGTGTTTAACAGTGCTTTCTGTTTATTCATAAAGAGTATTCAGACATTGGGAATTTCTCATTTTACAGACACTTTTGATTTTGTAAATGCAAAGGAATACAAAGCAGGAAGGTGGAGAGGAAAAACAATAGCAGGTGGGAATGACAGAGCACAGAGAGGAAGGAAGAAGCACACAACAGGAAAATAAAGGTTATTTTAGCAAAGAGAAACACAAGCCATACAAAAGGATAAAAGGTAGACTAAGGCAACCAAATGGAAAGTAAAAACAATACAGATAAGAAACAAACGTTTCTTATTCGTCCCATTCTGTAACATCAGTCCAAACAGATACCTCTACTAACTTGTGGAATACTGCTTAGCACACAGGCTCATCAGCACTGTGAAGTGGTACTGTGTTTGATAACAATAACAGAATCAATCTTCATTGTTACTTTAGAACTGAGACATGATAGTGGTCATCTGCTCTGATGGAACTCATTTAACTACATATGCACTATTGCAGAGTGCAATAATGTTTGCATGAACTTCTGTATCATTATGTGTGAACTGAATTTACTTTATAGATTGTTCTTTTTTTACAATAAGGGTGGTAAACCACTAGAACAGATTTTCCAGAGAGGAGGCAGATGCTCCATCCCTGGAGAGATTCAAGGCCAGGCTGGATGTGTTTCTGGGCAATCTGATCTAGATGAAGATGTCCCTGCTCACTGCAAGGGCTAAATGAGCTTTGAAGGTCCCTTCCAACCCAAGCTATTCTATGATTCTATGATTATTAAAACACAATAAAGCAGCAAAGGCAGAATTCTTCAGCTCCTTTGAAGCACACAGCCAACTGGCAGGACTGCAACACTTTTTGCAATTCTTTTCTTTTTTAAATAGACTTGCACAGAAGCCAAGACCCATCTGATTTTTTTCTAGTAGTATTTCACCCCATTTGTACCCACTACAATAAAAGGTCTTGAGGATTCACTTTTTATGAAGAATCTGTAGAGTGGGCCCTAATGAACAAGTTTTACCGGTAAAGGAAGAAGTGAATTCAGGTTATGAGATTGTTTATAATTGAGCAAGTATCTTCTTTTTCATGCCTTTGTTTTTTAAACCACAGCCTAGCGAGCTGGGCTCCACTGAGGCAGCCAAGGAACGCGCAGGTCTCTTCATAATCCTCATTTAGATAAGACAAAAAAATGCACTCTAAGTCTCCAGTTCTACAAACTGCTCCAGTTGTGAGCCACCTTCATGTCTGTGTGGACGCCTATGCACTTCAATGGGCTTCCCACAGAAGCATAAGTTCCTCACAGCTCATAAGACTGCTTGACTTTAGCTGTCACGGTGCACTTCTTTGGATCTATGCAAAGTAGGCTGATAGTATCCCAGAGTCGTGACCAAAATCTGTCACCTGATTTACATTTCCCAGCATAACATCACATCTGTTGTAAAATTTCTTTTGCTCTATTACGTGGGCAGGTAAAATAAATATTCTAATACAGGCTTCCTACTTATTTTAAAGAGTCTGCAGAGGAGGGGAATCACTATGTTTAAGGAGGTTATTTGCATTTCTGATTGTGTAAGAGTAAAAAAGCTTAAGAAATTTGTTCCACCTTTAGATGGACTGCACTACCAAAGAGTTTTAAAAAGCAGTCAAAAATACATTAGCATTCAGACTAAATACAGCTGTCAAGAAATGTAAATTCTATCACGCACTAAAGAGAGCTCAGTTTTGACACATAATAAAAAGGCAAACATGACTGCTTAGTCAATAAGCTGGTAATTCCATTACAAAAACCATGGAGAGTTCTAAAACCCATTCTAAATAAATCACAAATACTAGTTTACTCAGACTGCTTGCAAACAAGTATGCTCATATTCTAACAAAGAAATGAACTGGTAATTATTGCTGTGCTCCCATTACATATATCCTAGCACTACTTTTTGTTGGGTTTTTTTTTTTTTTGTTTGTTGTTTAAATTCTAATGGGGAAAATAATTTCCATTAAATTCTTTAAATTATTACAGTCTTTATTTACCATCTCTCAGAGAGTGCCAAGATGTCTCAGTGCTAATATGCCAGCATGCACTGTTACTAACCCAACCCTCCTTTAGCAGGTCTTCATCCATACATGATTATACTGGAGGAAAGAAAAAATACACAGCACTTCCCAAATTTAAGAAAGTTTCAAAACTTTATCTTGGAAAACATGCCAATTTTAGAAAAAGACAAATCTAAGCTTAGATCACTATTACTTGTAAGACTTTGACATATTCAATATCAATAAACATGTAGTTTGCAGACATTCATGGCATATACCAGAATCCAAAAATTAGAAGCAGAAAACACTGAGATGGCGTAAGGACCTGTAAAAAGGCATTTGGCTTTTAACTGCCACAGACTCACCAGTGAAAGCCAGAAGCTGGTTTATCCTAGACCTCATTAGCTCACCTTGCAGAACTGGACAACTCAGTGCACAGCAGCAGGCTGGAGGAAGCACCACAGGCCGGCCAGCACTGACACACTGAAGCGTGGCAGATGCTTGCCAGTAGCTGTCTGTGCTTGGCCTCTAATACACGGTTTCACTGCCTGAATGAACTCCCACCATGCCTCACAGTATGTGTGCACCTCAAACTGGTACATGCCACTAGGAGTTCTCAGAAGAACCAACTTCTGCTTGGGCAGCTGCAGAGATGGTATCAGATTAGGAATGCAAAGGTGGCACACCTCACTCCAGCAGGGAAATATCACCAGCATCCAAGAAGTGTCAATAGCTAAGTAACTTAAAACACCAGCAATTCGTAATGGTACATATGGATTAGTGACATTGTGAACAACCTACAGGCCAGGAAACTGACCTTCTTATTTAGAGTAGACCTCTTCAGTCTGCCTAAGTCAATCCAGCTGTAGGTTGCTGTCACCTGTCACACAGTCTTGCCCACACACTGACTTTTTCTTGTGCCAACTAGGGACTGCGGAGCGGTACAGTCAACCAGATCAGCTCACTGACTTGGCATTATTATTGTTATCATTTAAGCTGTCACATGATTATTAGTGTCAGCTGGGAGAAGAGAGTGGGGGGAGGCTGTTAAGATTGCCTTAAAATGACCACAAAGTTGCCCTTACTCTTGAGCAGCCTACATGAGTAAATAAACCAGGGACTCGACAGGTTGTTTCCCCTCCCCTTCTTCCACACAGTATCCTGAAATCAAACCATACACAACCAACTTCCTGAAACACTACTAGAGAGTATTCCTCACTAGAGGACCACCTCACTGCAACACACAAGAGATGATCTTCAGGTTCCCATAAATAACTACATTCTGTGGGCAGAATAATTTTAGTTTCCTCAGTTTGCTTTTCCAAAGCATCTTCTTAAGGACTGGCCCAGAGGCTGAAGTCTCTTACACTTTGCTTAAGAGGTTAGCTCCACAAGAAAACTCTGACATTCTCCACTAGGTTTAACTTTCCTGCTTCCCCCAAATATTCCAACTGTAGTGCATTTTGATTAAGTCAGACACAGATGTAAGGCACTGGGAAGAAAAATATCTTCGGGTTTTGTTTAAAAAACAGTCCTTGAAATCCTCTGCTCTGGTCTTGCAGCCTGCCAAGGTTTCACATTTTGTACATTGTGCTACTGAAAGATAGAGCATGGAGGAAAAAAAAAAGCTAAAAATAAAATCCACTCTGAATGCTATTATAACTTCAGTTTTCACCAGCTAAGGGGTTGTTAGACTGGCAGTGACTTCAACTGTTTTAACAGCACACGCCTTTCCAGCCATTCTAGTTGTAACAGGTTCCAAAAGCCATCTGGGCTGAGTTGACCATTTTCAGAATAAATGTCGATAATACGATTGGTTTCTCCAGAAAAGAAAGATATTAAGACCCCAAGTCATAAACCTCACAGAGTGCTGTGCAATTTGTGTTCAGATACAAACCGATCACAACTTTCTGAAAACAGCCAAGACAACTTACATACACCTCCTTCTAAACACACTCTGAAGAAAATATTAAGTCTTGACAGCAAAACCAAAAGTGGCACAGTAACTTTCCATATTGCAGGTAACTTACTACAATAATAGCATTAAACAATAGCTCTCTTAAAACAGGAGCTAACACTGATGTTTCTGAAACACATAACAACCCATAGACCTCTGAAGAGCTCAGATACCATCAACTTCTCACATGAGCACTGCAACTTTTTGCCGCTGACGCTATCAAAACGGGACACTTGGGGCTGTTTGTGACAGCTGAAAACACACTAGCAGTATTCAGGGTCAGAACTGAGAAGCTAAGCCAAGTTCAGAAATCAGACACCACACTGGCCCGACTCCTCTGACACAACACAGGGTGCAACAAAGTCTTGGCAGATATTGCCACCTGTCTTAGCTCGCAGAAAAGTCTTGGCTCTTGAAATGCCTTCCCAACAGACTCACCAGAGCGCCAAACTGTTTCTGGAGTATCTAAGAGTTCATACACACCAACTGTTTGGAAGGGGGCAGGCAGGTCCTCACTGCTAGCAGCTCATCACCTTTCTGCACGTACAGAGGCAAGCAGGCAGCCAGCAGCAGATGGAGGACGGAACTGGTGACCATACAAAAGGAGAGGGAACACACAGAGGGAAGCAAAAGGGCGACTAACAGCCAGGCAGTGCCACACGGAAGAACGCACGAGGGGACACCAGAGACAAGCGGAGTGAGGGCCAGTATCAGAGAGCAAAAGCCAAGGGAGCAGCGGTCAGCCGAGATGGAAGGGGGTTCTGTGAAGGTTGGCACCCCCTCTTCAGCAGACAGGGCTCCCTAACAGCCCCGAGGGCAGGCAGGCGGCAGGGTAAGGGAGGGAAAGGCCGGAGGCACCCCAAAGGGGAGATGCAGGAAGAAAGAGGGAGCTGAGGGAGCAAAGGGCAACAGGCAGGATCAGGGGATGTGCTGGGTGATCCCGGGAGGCGGCACAGCGGCGGGCGGATCGGTGTGACACCAGGACAGGGGGGACAAGACGGACCTGCGCCTCCGTGGAGCCCCGCAGCGGCTGCTCTGCGAGCTCAGCGGGGTCTCTGCGGCCAGGGGAAGGGGAGGACGGGGAAGAGGGGGGCAAACACGGCCCGACGGGACCCCACCGGCGGGAGACAGAGCCCCGAGG
>JAOEHX010011723.1:0-14657 GCA_025448015.1 Bolborhynchus lineola
CAGAGAAGCCCTGTGAAGAAGGACTCGGGGGTGTTGGTCCATGAGAAACTTAACATGAGCCAGCAGTGTGCGCTTTCAGCCCAGAAAGCCAACTGCATCCTGGGCTGCATCAAAAGGAGTGTGACCAGCAGGTCCAAGGTGCTGATCCTGCCCCTGTACTATGCTCTCATGAGACATCACTTGGAATATTGTGTACTGTTCTGTTGTCCTCTACATAAAAAGGACATGGAACTGTTGGAACAAGTCCAGAGGAGGACCACGAGGATGATCAGGGGACTGGAGCACCTTCCATATGAAGACAGGCTGAGAAAGCTGCAGCTGTTCAGCCTGGAGAAGAGAAGGCTGAATGGAGATCTCATAGCAGCCTTGAAGTATCTGAAGGGGGCCCATAAGGATGCTGGGGACTCTTCATTAGGGACTGTAGTGATAGGACAAGGGATAATGAGCTCAAACTTAAAGAGAGGAAGATTAGATTGGATATAAGAAAGAAGTTCTTTAATGTAAGGGTAGTGAAGCACTGGAATGGGCTGTCCAGGGAAATTGTGAATGCTCCATCCCTGGTGAAGTTCAAGGCCAGGTTGGACAGATCCTTGGGTGACACAGTTTTGTGGGAGGTGTCCCTGCCCATGGCAGGTGAGTTCAAACTAGATCTTAAGGTCCTTTCCAACCCTAACTATTCTATGATTCTATGACAACTGGCAACAGTTTTGAGCTGAAAGAGTATAGGTTTGAGGTAGATTTAGATTAGATATAAGAAAAAAAAATTGTGTTGGGAGTTTTGGGTGTTTTTATTTTTGGGGATTTGGTTGTTTTACACAATAAGGGTGGTGAGACACTGGAACATATTGATCAAAGAAATCGTAGATGGCCCATCACATGAAATGTTCAATACCAAGTTGGGCAGGGCTTTGAGCAACTTCATCTAGTTAAAGTCCCTGTTCATTGCAGGAGGATTGAACTACCTGATCTTTGAAAGGTACCTTCTAAACAAAACCATTCAATTTTAATGCCTTTTTGCTTATGCAGATTTTGTCAATATTTCTGTAGAGTACTCTACAGTGTGACCCTGAAGTGTTTCCTGACCTCCCTCAGTTAACAGTGATAGAATTTTCATTCTACAGCTACAGAATGAGACCATTACACCCATAAGCCAGCTTGCTACTCAAAAAAAAAAAAAGAAAAAAACAAAAACCCAAACAAACCAACCCCCCCAAAAGAAAAATCAAAAAAGAACCCCCAAAAAAACACATTAGCATGTCTTACATGGATTAACCCATTATGAAATACAGCTGATAACATGGTTATGAGAAGAAGAATAACCTTGTCCTTGACCTGAATATCATTCACCACTTATCAACATATCCAATAACATGTCCAGCTGTATCTTACCTACACAGAATTGTTCCTTTGGCAAAAATAAAAATGTAACACTAAACCAGTCAAGTCTAACTAGATACCTTACATAAAAATAATTAAAAATAATAATATCCAAGTGGCATTAGTTCTTTTCTCAGGTACAAGAAATCTTAAAAAATTGCACAGAGAAACAGGAAAACCTTTTCTAATTCATGGTATGGAATAAAATATTTTTTTAAACAAAATGCATCAATAGTGATGGAAGGAGAAAATTTATCTGTATAATTCCAGCTATGAAAGGCTGGATGACGCCGAGATGATCCTGTCCAATTCTGTACATTCCCTACCACTTAAGCAGATTTAGATACCCTGCATACTTGAATTTTGCTAACCCTAATAAATGAGTTGTTTCATGAACTGATGTGAATCTTATCAGATGGAGAGGGCTCCTTTGTAAGACTACTTCCTATCAAAAACCAACATTGCTTTGCCAGTCTTTTTGTTTGCCTCTGGGAAGGCAGGAATATTTCTGTTTCCCCAGCACTTACTGTAAGTAGCAAACACTGACACTGCTGCAACTGTCCCTCATAGTCATAGCATACCTTGTTTATGAAAGCAGATGCTAGTGCTGGAAACATGAGCTATGCTGAGTTACAAGCCATTCAGTGCATAAAACATAGAGGGGAGGAGGGAAGACTGTCCTGGTTATTACAGAGGTAATAGCAAAAACTACTTCAACCTTTATAACTCAGAATGTTTAAAAATAAATAAATAAAGAGTTTTTTACAAGATAGAAGTTCATACCCAAGGGAAGGCAAATGGTGAAGATTTAGAAAGCTGCACACCAGATATGAGATATGCTTTCACAGGAGAAAGGAAAGATCTCTTAGAACATTTAATTTCTTATAACCTCCATACAAGAATCAAAGCAGAAAACAACCTAACACACATACACATTTTTATAATCTATCATTAAAGCTTGTAATTACATGCTTTGTACTACATACTTTCCTATATTGTTATATTTGAAGTATAGTAACACTTAAATATTGGATTGATTTGCTACAGTGCATAGCTAATCCAAGATTTCAAATAATAAAATATATATAAGCTGCAAGTGGCTACTGGAATATGCAAGTTCAACGCATTTCAGGTTTGAGTAACTGAGCAGGGAGACCTGACAACCTGGACTTTTGAGATCACTTCCAGACATCTCCTACAACACTCTAAATTCCTTATTATAGGTGTGACTATCATCTTAAAATAAGCTTTTGAAAACTTTTTCGAAGTATTTAACGAGATATAAGAAGGGAAAAAACAAAAAGGTGTTTTAAAGGAGTATAATTCTAAGTTGGAGAAAGTATGACTTGATTTAAGCACAACTTCCAGAAAATGTTAACAAACCCTCTCAATGTTAGAATAATATTCTCTGTAAAATACATTGCTGTGAAATTTTACAACTTCCAAGTTTTACAACGGCTGGAACATGTTCAGAAGGCACCATTTTGGCCTAATTGATGTTCTCAAAGATGGAATTTATTCTTATTCATTTAATACTTGGAAGATGGCAGCACTGCCTTCTTATAAGCCATGTTCCTGACAAAGCTGCATCTACACGTACAACTGCTAACAGAAGTTACATCCATAGCCACGGATACATCTATTACATCTAATAGATAGCAAAACTTTGTCAGATCCATTTTTAATACAGTAGCTCACTCAAATGCAGAAAATGTTTTCTACTGGGTGGACTAGTTGTCTAGTCATATAAAACCAGCTTTTGAACCCAACACTGAAAGACACTTTTGTTAAGCTAAACTCAGTTAATCAAACAGCTTCAAAATGCAATCTGACAACTTCCTAAAAATAAAACAATATAAACATCAAGTTGAATAAAAATAACTGCCTGTGTACCACATGGGTAGTCACAGATTACCTATTTACAAGCTAAAATGCTAACAAGACAACCTATAAACGCGGTGGAATAATGGCTAATTTGCAGTCAGTTAAGCTTGAAAGAGATATGCTTTGCTTCCATAAAGTTGTAGAAAAAGAAATGGCAATAAAAATGAGCTCTTTGCTCATCTCATTTTGCAACACCCATCACCACACCTCATCCCTGCTTGTTGACAAATTGTTACAAGACAGCTAAGAAAAATCCATTAGCAAGCACTTACCCGAATATATGAATATTAAAATTACATCAAATCTCCAACTTTTTGTTGATATGAGACTGTAAAACATTGAAGAGGAACTAACTTTTATCATCTGCGAGGATTTAAATAGGATAACAAGTAGGTATTCTAACAATTCTTTTTCCTCCCTCAGTAAAAATTCTAGAATACCTCCTAGAAGAGGAAACCTAGGAAGTACAATTATACAGGTATTTTATTCAGATACAGGTTGGTTTTCCTCAAGACTTTCACTATAGCTTATCACATCAATAGTGAGATGTAGATACAATTCAAACAGAGGCAGTTCCATTGCATCCTCAAAACTACTGAAATGCATATCTAAGAGACCTGGAACCAACCAGTGAAACCTTTGCATCTCCCCTTCCCCCCAAACAGCTAAAACCAATTACTGAAGCTCAGCACCTAAAGGACTTCTAGCAAGTATTTTCTATTATTTCCTGTAGCTTACAGTTACCTTCTTATAAAATTATGAGCTTCTTTGTGGGTAACCAACAAGGAACATATGGTTCACCAAGCTATAGGTAAATTTTCACACTCATCCCAAGCAGACATGAGAAAATGAGAAGACAATTCAGTGACTACATTTAAAATATCATGATAGTACACTTGGTTTAGCTTTGCCGAATCTATAAGCATCTTCTTTTTTTAAAATATTGCATTAGGCAAAAGGGCATTTAACCAATGAGCTCCTTCTCCAGTGACTATCACCCTATCACTGACCTCAGAGACCAAATACAACACAGCAAGACAAGTTCCATCTCCAGGGTATATATCCACATGCTATATTTTCCCCAATCTGTTGACACCTTTCAGAAAGGCCGAAATTCCCTGATAAAAAACATCTATTCCTCTCTTACAGCCCATGAAGCTTTATCTTGCTCAAACAGCGACAGGCAGTTCTGTGCACTAGAGACTGATCCCTTGTAAGCTCTGAATCACAAGGCCCTCTAAACTCGTTTTCCTGCTGACATTATCCCAGGCAAAACTTCTCCATAAAACAATACTGTTATGCCAGAATAACTCAACAACTATGGAAAAAACAACATGACCTTGTAAATAACCACCAAGACAGATCGCTAGGAAAGAACAAAGAGAACAATGTGCATTTAATTCCTCTTTTCCATATTTATCTGTGAAACACAAGAAATTGTCAGCTATTTCATGAAAGCCTGTTACAGTTTGAGTCTTCTGAATAACAGCCATTAAAAAAAGAAGGATCACTTACAGAGAGTATCTTAAGGACAATACAAAGGCAAAAACCCGTCAAAAAAATTCTCAGCAAAACAATCTAACAGTAAGTTACAATTATTTCAACTTGAAACATCTTCCTTTCTGAAGACTTCCACATGTTGTAACTGGATAACAGTAATTCTCTATTATAACTAAGAATTAGTAAACATAGCCTATTACTCATAAGATATGATACTGCATTTATTATTGCAAGGGTGTATGATAAAGCTAATCTGCAGACCCACAAAGGAGCTCAGACACAGCAGCAGGAGCTGAAGCCCAAATAATACCCTGCTCAAGCTGCTCCCAGACCCATCCCAGAAGTCACCAGACCCTCCAAAGCCCATCTCCACAAGCTCAGAGGAACACAGGGATGCACAAACATAGGCTAGAACACAAACTGAAGACACGCAAGGAACAAACACCCTCTCTGGGTCACTCCAAGCACTGTCCCAGCAGAGCCTGCACCTCATTGCCCAGGCATGAAACCCATAAGAGAGTCAGCAGCAGCAGCAGCTTTATAGATCACTTTTCAGACTAGAAAGGTTGCTGCCCAGAGGACACACTGTAGGCAGCAGGTAAAAAGCAGTCCAGGGTCATAGCACTTACTATGGGATGTTCAAGGGAGGAACCTAAGATGAGAAAAGGCAAGACCTTAGCTGATTTGTGTAAGAAAAAGAATGGGAATATAGAGTGGTAAGGTGATGTAAAAGCCTGCTCATATGTAAAGAGCTGGCTGGTCAGGACACTTACCTGGCTATGCCCTGTGCCTGAACTGTGTAGCCTGCCCTATGTTATTAAACTTTGTATCTGTCATGGGTGAAAAAACTATGCCGTGTGCACATGCATGTATGGGGGTGTGAGTGCAGCACTTGGGGTTGGCAAATCCATGTGTCTGTGGTGCCAGCGACAGAAGCAAGTATGGGTACATGAGCAAGGCTGTGATCACTAACAAAGATCAACCCAGATTCCTTGTGAGTGGGTTAAGTGACCTGAGAGCAAGGAGATGAGGGTAGCTTTTAGGTGTGAGACCACCTGTGTGTCTCTAGGAGCAAGAGCAGTGGGAAGTCAGCTCTGGAACCAGGGAAGTCCTGCCCAGCTGAGAGCAGAGGAAAGGTGGATGTGCACATGTATACACACATCAGCAGTCTCTACCAGCAACTGGAATAGGGCTGAAGCTTCAGGAGGCTTACATGTCTACACCCCAGCGATCAGCAAGACTGGGATCCAGGGACAGATACTGGAAAAACTGAGCGGACCCAGCTGCTGGAGAGATCCATCTTGTACATCTACATACACATATGTTTTTACCACTGGACTTCCATCCTGTCCAGCAAGAAAGGGAAGCAAGAAGAGACCATTGGAGATCTGACCCTCTGTCTGACCTGTGTTTGACCATGGAGATATACTATGTGCTCTATGTGTGCATGCCTGTGGGAATACTTCTTCATTCTCACCCCAAGCTGAACCTAGCGATGTGGAACTGCAGCAGCCTCACCTCTCAGGCTGTTGGAACCTGCATGAAATGTTTTCCTCTAATAGTTCTCAGTTGCTCTCTTTGGGACTACTACATATCTCATTAACTTAAAAATTAAGGTGCTTTGCAAAAGTCCATCACATTTGGAAATTGTAAGGAAAATACTCTGTCATTGTACAGCCCTTGTGTTAAAAGTCCAAGGATTGTTAAGTGACACGATCCTACCACCAGGAAGAACGCACTGCAGTTACTGCTTTTTTAGAAAAACACTGTTTGGCGCACATTATGCGGAAGGAATGATGTGTACTTTGGCTAGTAACATGCTGAGTTAATTCTGGTTTACTCTTCTATTTAGCAGACCACAGACATCATTACTTTAACAATAAAATTACATACTCCCATGCTCTAAAACACTTGCAATACTGAAGTACAGACACCTGATCTCAGTCTGAAGATTACTCAGTTTAAAAGTAGTAATTTCTAGTGAAATAAAGTTTTCATTACTTAATACAAGGACAAATATATTATTAGGTAAAAAAATACCTGAAACCATGAGCAGGTTGGGAAGTTTTTATCATCTAGCATCATAGACTACGACAGTGTATACCAGAAGAAATTCATCCTAATGTGACTGACAAATGAAGTGAAAAGGAAACAATGTTATCCTAAAGTCAGGGATTTATCTCAAGATTTTGTCCAGAGTGAAAAGACAAAGCATTTCTGCTCTGAAGAGCCAATTAATTTCAAGATACCCATATGTGGCACTTCATAAAAATACATAACATCCTTACCAAGATAACATGCAATATTGACTTGATCCCCTAGGCTTTATGTATGCATTCTCATTTGAGAAAGCATGAGTGAGTAGCTCAGTAGACACAGGCTTAGAAGAACTCTACATAAAGAAGTAACTTTTCACTGTGTACATTTACAACAGTATCTGGCCTAAGGGAAGTGAGATGCTGGTTGTGGCTTGAAGACTTTGCTCTAGTTCTAACTACACTAACAGTCTTGAAGATCTGAACTTTCAGCTACTTACTGCTAATTCCAGCTTTAATTTGATTTCCAGAATTATTTCACCCTAACTGAAAATACTGACATCTTTTCAAGATCATTCTGCACTTTACAAATAATATTTTAGCAAATAACGTAGAAAGCTTCACACCCATGAATCAAGGGCTAAGATGCTTCAAAACTGTTCTTTGCCATGCATCATAATGTTGTGAATGGACCTTGTTTTAGCTACTGATTAACATACTACAGATGCAAGAATACTTTATGCTCACAGACGTAGATGCTTATGTCAGCAAAAATGCCACAGAGAGAGCGACATGTAAGGAGTAAAGTACTTCTAGCGATTTCTAGTACTAGCTACAAGAGACTAAGATGCTCTTTAACAGTACCTAGAGCAACTTTGCTTCCATCATTGTTCAGTAGTATGGGGAATAAAGACTCCTATGTCAGCTACATCTATAATCATATATTTAAGCAGACATGGAATAGTCTCAGAGGCTCAAGCCACTGTGAAGAAATGATATGAATCCTTCCTAATAATTTTCTTTTTGGCTTCACTATAACACAGTAATGGAAGGCTGCTTATCTGATATCTTTAAATGGTCCCTGAAACATTCTTGTTGCTGAACTGTGAATAAGAAGTGTTTGGAGGAACAACAGTGAGAACAGGCTTTAAGCCTAATGGATGGTTTGGTATGTCACATCCCTGTGTCCCCCAAACCTCCTCCTTCCCTCCTCCCAACAACAGAGGTTATTTTATTCCAGAACTGAGGAAATTTCCAGGGCAGTGTTATAAACTACTAGTGTAGACATCATCTTGGTGTTAAGCTGAACAGCAACTAAGGAATGGAACACAACATGGAATGATCAAGACCATCTGCAAATACTTTCTAGGTTG
Organism: Bolborhynchus lineola; assembly: GCA_025448015.1. Taxonomy (NCBI): domain Eukaryota; kingdom Metazoa; phylum Chordata; class Aves; order Psittaciformes; family Psittacidae; genus Bolborhynchus; species Bolborhynchus lineola. The sequence continues at coordinate 8,171 of JAOEHX010011723.1, forward strand.
CAGCAATAGCAGGTATTTCTTCAGGACGACCTTTAGGAGAAGAAATACTTAGTTGCCTTCAGGACGGGGAAGCGAGGGTGGGGTAGGGGTGTGATTACTGCGCCCCTAGGTACTCCCAGATCCCAAGGAATGATAATTCAACATTTTGGGAGATAGAGAGTATTCTCCCTACCTCTATCCCTTCCAGAAGGGTTCCTAGAACTTAACTATTAATAGATACATACAGATGGATGGATGAAGGTGCTCTAACCAGAGACAAAACACAACACAGGCAGCAAGTAGAACATTAGTCTCAACAAACCTAACAATAAAGCAGAAGAAAAAAACTATAAGAAATTTCAAAACTCCACAAAATCTTTAGATGCATGTTCATACACACAGAAGGCTTCTAATAGTCGGCAATATCTCTCTATACACTAAGTAGCAACGTATTTCCTTGCTCCTATTGACCTATTTTAGAATGAATTCCTGACTTGAAAGGGCTTGCCCACTACATTATCAGTGAGCAGCAGCAGAGGTTGTATAGACAGGAGCCTCTCGGATTTTCTGCTGTGTTCAAGGTACAAATTCCTGCTGATGCTGCTTCCCGTGTTATCAGGTGTGTTGGTATTGACTGGGATAGAAGAGTTTTTTTTCCTTAGTAGCTAGTACAGAGCTGTATTTTGGATTTGTGCTGAAAACACTGTTGATAAATGTTTTAGTTATTCCTGAGCAATGCTTACACAGACTCAAGGCCTTTACTGCTCCTCACACCATCCCTCAATGAGTAGGCTGGTGGTCCACAAGAAGTTGAGATGGGACACAGCCAGGACAGCTGACCCAAAGGATATTCCACACCATAAAATGTTGCACGCAGCATATAAAGCCAGGGAGGAAGAAGGAGAAAGGGGAAGGGGGCTGTTCGGAGTGATGACATTTGTCCACCCAAGTAACCAAGGACTCGTGATGCAGCCCTGCTTTCCTGGAGATTACTGAACTCCTGCCTGCTGATAAGAAGTAGGGAACAAATTCCTTGTTTTGCTTTGCTTGCAACACACAGCTTTTGCTTTCCCTATTAAACTGTCTTTATCTCAAACCACCAGTTTTCTCACTTTTACCCTTACAAGCCTCCCCCTCAGTCCCACAGGGTAGGGGAAGAAGTGAGCAAGGTATTCAGTTGCTGGCTGGGGTTAAACTACAACAACAGGCATGATAATTTCCTGTTTTTACAGTAGGCAATTACAGTCCAGCCCAGTGACTCTGAAACATGGCCAACCGAATCTTGGCAGTTGGTTCAGTCACAACCTTGCTGCCAGCATGCACCACTGCAATGGGATTCATCCAATAAAACCTTCATCTGAAATGTTTCAGATGTGCCCATAGCACTTTCTGAAAAAAATAGAGCTTTTTTTTTTCCCTTTATATTCAGTCCTTCAGAGATTTATTGAAGCATGGAAACTTCTTACTAGTTCTTTTCCCATTAGCTCTCTCTCAATTAAATCGCTTGTTCTACTCAGCTTCTTTGTGTATTTCAATAGAGAAGCATTCACTCTTTGCAGATTTGTTCAAATAATTTTATCTGTATGTTGTCAAGAATGCGTCTTGAGAAAAGCAGGGGAGTGAAAAATCCAGTCCCTGGTAAACAGTTTTTTACATATGGTCTAATAAATGAAGCAATAGTCATTCCTTTTATATGTTACCAAACCAGATACACTTCCAGGAGAAAATATTATTGTGGTCAGATTTTTTAGCAAGGCCTGTAATGAGAGAACAAGGGGTAATAATTTTAATGTAAACCAGAGTAGATTCAGACAAGATATAAGGAAGAGGTTTTTTTATGATGAGGGTGGTGAAACACTGGCACAGGTTGCCCAGAGAGATAGTAGATGCCCCATCTCTGGAAACATTAAACATCAGGATGGACGGGGCTCTGAGCAACCTGCTCTAGCTGAAGATATTCCTGCTCATTGCAGGGGGTGGGACTAGATTATTTTTAAAGGTCCCTTCCAAACACACCATTCTACAATTCTTTGACTTGCAATACAGTGACTTGATTTGAGCAGTTTGCTGTTAATTCACTTTCATAGTATCTTAAACTTTTGCTTGCAGTTCAAAACACATGCTCATTGCTAAAATTGCCATTTATGAAGAACAGAAAGTGATACTAGAAACCACTGGAAAACATCCAGTTTGCTTTCTAGTTAAACCCATAGCTGACTCTAGTAATGCTGCAAGGGTCCTGTAGTTAATGTGAAATTAGTATGTCTTTGTAGAGCTCAAATACACTCTGGGACATGGTCATTAGATTTTTCTCAGTTGCCACACTGGGAGATGCAACTGCTTCTTCCCATATTCATCTCTAGCATATAGAGCCATCCCACACTCCCTAAGCATTTCAGAATCCATTCTAAGTTTATTTCCAAAGTGATATTGCATATTCTCTCACAATGGGAAGAATAATATTCTCTCTACTAAATAGATTGGAAACTAAGATACTGGAGAGCTAAATTACTTACCTAAGCTTGCTTAGGAAATTTGGGGCTCAGCAAGGAATTAAGTCAAGGTGCTTAACCTGGGTTTCTAGATATTATATAATGAATATTAATGAAGTACACAAGACCCCAAATGGTACAAGCACAAACAAATGAAGTATTTTGATAAATCTGATGTTTGGGTGTTTTCAATAACACAGCCTGACATTTTAACACAGATGGGTCAGAAAATTAATGTTATCATACTTCAAACAAGAGCTAGTTACCATTCCAGAAGTCTAAGTTTAGACACAAGAGACAAGGATGCTAGAAGTATTGTGAGGTCCTTCACTCTGGTTACCCTGTAGGACAATGCCACAGTGACTCCAAGCATAGTAATTCTTGTTAAACTTTAAACTAAACCGCAATGAAAAAAAAATAAATAAAATTTAAAAAAGCATCTGTGCAAACATTTGAATGCTTTAATTTTTCTCTGCTGAATTTTTCCACCAGCCTAGCACGTATTTCCAACCTCTAAGTTGTAATGTCTCATACTTTTATCACACCAGGGAATAAAGAACACAGTAGAAGAATAAATAGCTTAGAAGAACACCACGATTTACTACACAGAAATCATTAATGCAGTAAGAGACAAAAAATATATTAAAGGATAAATATAAAAAAATAATAATATAATTTCCAGAGCAGGAAGTTTGCTATTTCTGTGAGAAAAAAACAAACAAAAAAAACCAAAACGAACAAACCCATAACAACCAATCAAAACCCCCCAAAACGCCATAATCAAACCAAAACAAACTATGATTTAAGACTGTTTTTTGCCTCTAAAGAAATTATTGCAGTCCAGACACATTACTGACAACATATGCAAACAGTATGCTACTATAATGGTTCAGTATACATTTATATCTTTGTACAAGATTTAATGCCAGCTTCATATGAGGATTTAAAAACCTAATTACAGATATTCTGCAAGAGAATATTGTAAAACAGTACTTTTGTATTAATAGCATACTCCCCAAAGCCCTGAAAAGCAAACACAAGCTACTACAAACACCTTTGAACCAGAATTATGGCCACTGCAGTCTGGGTCTCTTAATGACACAGAAGTACAGGGGGAAAAAATAACAGCTATGGGAGGAGGACTCATTGATGGAGAGCAACTGGAGCCTTTGTAAGTTATGAACTAACCAGAGTAATTCCCAGGCAGCATGCTGTGATATTTGCATTGTCAGCTGGTTATTATGATTTATTGGTAAAGTGTGACATGGACACAGCAGTACAATGGAATCACACTGTGATAGCTATAGTCATCTCATTGCACAGCTTTTGCTTTTTCAACCCAGACTCTGCACAGCCATTGTTTTCCTTTTCTAAAAGCACACAGGACAAGAGAACAAAAACACTCTCCAGGTGTTTAAATCCATAGCTTTGTGTAGTTTCTGCTTTTTGAGTTTTCTTCCTATTGTTTATAAAGAGTGCTTCAGCAAATCCACCATCTAAATAGTGCCCTAGAAGCAGACATGACAGTGAATTCTTTAATAAAGCTAGAGTAGTAGGTATTTTTTCCATTGTAATTTCTACACACTCTCTGACCATAAGAGCATTTCTTTTGACTCAACATACATGATAACTGCTCATGTCTTACCATCTATTTAGGTTTTTATTAGTGAAAAAATAAGATTCATCTTTGGAAGGCTGAGCCTTATTTGACTTCTTATCATCATCACAAGATGAAGGTGACCTCCACAGGTTTTCATGTAGCCTGATATCAGATATTCTTAAGAGTGGAGATACCGGGGTTTTTTTACTAGGTTTACTAGAATTGAAGAATTCTACAATAACAATCATAAAGTGGGAGACTATAACACCATATGTATATGCAAATAACCATTTACATGGTAGTAGTACCTGCAGGCCTTCATTCATGTTAAGGGGTTTGGTTATACCAGTCACTGAAGACAGGAGAAAAACAACAACAAACAAACCAAAACAAATTAAAACACCACAACTTCATACCAAGAAAGCTTAAAAAATAAAGCTAATGGGAAACTGAGATTAACATCATTTCTTTAATGTTTCAAACTCATTGCCATCATAACCACTACATCCTATTAATCTGAATACACATTCTTAGAGATGTAAAGACAATTAGCTACAGAATTGGAAGCTGTTTCTATCTCAAATGTTATGGACCAGGACCCATAAGAAATGCTGAATCAAAGGAGATAAATCGCTTTCCCTTCCCTATGTAATAAGCCAGGTGTTCATCACATACAGATCGGTGCTTTGCCCATCCTCATGCAATCACCATGCCACTGGATATCAACAAACACCATCAGAAATGAGATGACACTTGTGCCCATCCATGGAAAGATGTAACCAAGCATTTAGGCAATATGTGAACTGAAGCCTATAAAAGAAACTGAAAAATATGAACTCATGAAATACTACAGAGTGTAACTGCAATTCAGAAAAAATTGAATTACCAACTAAGTTCTGACAACAATGTTTGTAAGTTACAGTTCGTGGAAGGGAGGTTCTATGGGCTTCATACTATATCCATTTTATTATGTGAAGAAAAAGCCACAAACAGCTAAGATCTCAGGCAAAAAAGAAGTTGACTATTGACTGCTCTGGGGGATTTTAGTGAATAGAACAGTGCTGGCAGTCAATCATAACTGTATCACATATATCAGCATGGCTGCAGAAATCAGTACTGAAAGGGGAAAAAAAAAAAGGGACAACTGCAGCCAGAACAGGGTATGGCCATCATACACAGGGCTACAGCTTCTGCATCATCAGTATAAGATATACTCTGCTTCACACTTACATACAGACTTTCCTTGTGGAAATTGGGATGCCACCATCTCCATTTGTAAATACACAAACACTACAGACTTGAAAAGTATTTCCATTTGTGAGGGGGAAAAAAATGGAATAAAAAATTGGCCACAACACTTCAGACCCTGTAATTTTTAAAGGCATGCTCATACACCAAATGCTATCTGCTGCGACAGCATGGGGTGTTGCCTATTTTTCTGTTTATTTTTGAGATAGCAAGTCACAGCTCTTAAACTATTCCCTATAAAAAGCAGCTTTCAGATATAAGCATAAAGATTCTCTGAAAAGGAAAGTGCTCACAAAACATACCTTGCAGTAATCCTATCTCTAACCATACCTGCAACCCCTCATACTTCTGTGCATGAGCACACACTCTCCATTCACTCAATTTGGGGTGAACGTTTGAAAGACTCCTGAATACAGCAGAATCCAGATGTTTCAGACTGGTGCATGGGCACAAAGTGAGGCTATTCAGTTTCACAGCAAGAAAAAAAATACAGTGAATTACTTTGCCAGGACATCAAAGTAGCACAGATTACTGTTCTTCTTCCATAATCATCAGATGATTAAAGAGCATTTTCCTCATTAAAACCTCTTACAAAGGATCACCATTATCAAACTCTTCATTTACTCATTAAGCTACATATAAGTTTTTACTTCTCTAATTGCAATTTGATACAAGCTTTTTAGTCATAAAATGCTTTTTAAGAAGAAAAAAGGGCTTTGTTACCTACCAAGTAAAAATATTGTTCTCATTGAAAAACTTGCAGGCATGGCTGGTTTTAATTAATTGTGATGACTGGGGCATTCAGACATGCTAAAGGTGAAAAGTACAGCCTGAGGAAAGCTACTTACTTCATCTTGAAGACCCCTGCCCACAGGAGGAAGACCCCTTACTACCCATGACTGACAGACAGCAGCGGGCAAGTGCCAAAAAGGGGGGAAAACTAACTGTGATATCCCCGCTGCTCTCTCGGGAACCAACTGAATATGCATATACTGAACAGCAACTCAAATCCCCCTCTCTAGTTGCTTGCAGCCAGCAGCAGAATCATAAAGCAGTAATATAAGTAGAGTTCAACTACATCCACCCTCACTAACGTAGAAGCTCTCCAACATAATATAAGCAAATCTCAAAGAAGGAAATATTCTTAAAGCCAAAAAAAAAAAAAAAA
>JAOEHX010011724.1:0-18358 GCA_025448015.1 Bolborhynchus lineola
TATCACTCTGTTGGGCAGGGACACCTAAGAGCCACTTTACCCTGCAGCTCTGCCAGCACTGGCTCCAATTAGCTCTCTGGCAAGTTACTCCTTTCTGCTACATTCCATTTATTATTTTTAACCATTTTCCAGCTAGTTCTCAGCACTGCTCCTCTTTCTGCACGTAGGCTGCCATAGCTAGAAATATATCCCAATTCCTGTTGCCAAGTGGAGGTGACAACAATAGCTTGATCCTCTCTTGGAAGTGCCACGGTGCTGCTCCATTACAGATACCATGGATCAAACCCAGGTTTTTACCAAATAGGTTTAAAAAAAGAAGGGGTAACCAGAACCTGATGGTTCTCATTAGATAGTGGAAGTGAGACACCCAACAGGCATGGACATACTCTACAGTGGTTATCTTTTCTCAGCGGTACTACAGCAAAGACAAGGGCCAGAACTTGTAATTTTCTCCTTACTGGCAATACACACAAAAAAGTAATTTAATAACCACATATGGAACTCGTGTAAATACAGCTGAAGATTAATTCAATAATAAAAAGTTAAATAATTCATTCCTGTCTTCTCTGTGGACCATTTGAAGCCCACCAAGAAAAAGAGCAATCAAATCAGTCACTTCAACTTTTTGAAGCATAAACTGGAGGGAGACAAGACACAGAGGCATGACTCATTCCACATGGACTGGAGCATGCTTTCATTTCTAATTGTTACCTCCTTTGGATCACCTTGCTTTGGTTGATCTCAGTGTGCTTTGTAGAGAGGAGGAAGCCACTGCTGGCCCCATTTTGCAAACCAGTAATCTGAAGCATGGAGAAGGGTCAGCCAAATTCACTTGCATGTCACAAGCAGGACTAGACCCAGAAGCTCATTTCCTTGCTCTCTATTCAGTGCTCACACTCTACAGGACACAGCTCCTATAGAGTTATTTTCTTTCTGGCAAAGGTGCAAGCTTTTGCTCACTGCTTCTAAACTCCAAGCTAATGAGGTCCATGTTTCTAAAAAAACCTCAAATCAAATGAGCCAGGAAAGGGAGCACCAGTAATGAATCTACCACAAAACACCTGCAGGGGTGGCAAAGCCTGTGCTGCTGTAAAACAGGTATGTGCAATAGCTAACAGCAGAGTGTGAAGACTTACTAACCAAACCACAAGTGAGAGGCATTGTAAGCTCCATTCGGACTCCTTTCCTCCTGCCCTGCAATGGGAATCAGCCTGATTATCATAATTCAGGCTTGAATCCAAACAGTAACACACTCTTCAAAGAACAGCGTGTACTGGAGGGTGATAGGTAGCGAGGCTGACAGCTCATCACCCAGCATTTCTCCATTGTATGTGGGTTTCTTTTTTAATCACAGACTCCCTGCAGCATCTCCTGCTGTGTGATGCTTTAAGGGCAGTTCTGAGATCCAGGTTGATTCTTAACCAATCATTAATCACCAGTCAGTGTTTTGTATGCTTGGAGGAACTGAGCTCAGCTAAAACTAAGCCGAGGGTAACTGCTCCAATCAGTCACGATCTAACGATTTTCCTCTAAAAAATGTTATGTATGGCTTGGTGCTGCTAACAAGTGCCCAGATCAATAGTTCTGGCAAGAGAAATTGCCTGTTCAAAAAGCAACAAGGGGCACTCGGCAGCAGCAAGAGACGGCAGCTGCTATAACATCTGAAACGAGAGAAAAGGAGCGGGATGCAGAACTTCAAGGACAAAGCAAAGCCCTCTTCCCCCCACGTTCCAAGAGAAAGCACCACACACCTTAATTCCGGTACAGAAGCCAAGTTTTGTGAGAAAAAGCTGCTTCATCATTTGCTGTGACCGAGGTGGTGGGGTAGATAGTATGTCCTGGTGCTGGAACTAGACTGTGCCTGGGAGGGCTGTTCTGCTACAGCACTGCATGGAGACTGTGTTTGCAGTAGAACCAACCAAAATGACTGGATAAACCAAAGACAAACCTCTCATTCCCATTTTCTTTTCTTGTGATAGTGAACGGCGGCAGGCAGTAAAGTAAGTCCTTGGGTTAAAAGCACCAGAGTAGGGCTCAGGAGAGATGAGCTTGCTTTTTTGTCTTCAATGCCATTTTCTTTCACCACTTTAACCTTTTTAGTGCCAAACTGAGATGCTTCTGGAAATTGGCATCAGGCACAGATCTAGTGCAGGCCAAAGTGCTCTAATTTTCATGGCCACTGTCTCTAAAGAAGCCTTCTCTAAGAAGCCTTCGAAAGGAGATACCAAAGCAATCTGCGATGTTCCCATTTTCAGCTCAGTAAAGCTGGAACTATTATTCCCACTGCTAGTATCTCCTGTGAAGAATAAGCTCTTAGCTGCTACTTTATGGATGCATGGTACTTGCAGATGAGGTCTCTATCCTAGTAGAAAACTGGCATAATACAAATGACTGTATCATACGTGAAGCCAGCTCTGCACAGGGTAATTTTCGCATCTGCATTAGACCATCCATCGCCAAGTTCTCTGGGTGGCCAGCAAAGACACAGAGTCCCCAGACTGGAAGAAATCAGGTATTTTCTTTTCCATGTCTACTCAAAGTAGCACAGGTCAACTCTGTCCCCTGGCTGGATGCTGCTTCTGGGCCGTGGGGCATGGTGTCCACCACTCACGCATGCAAAACAGCAGCTTCCAGATTGCTGGAGAAAGCTCCTGAGCCATCTCGGATGTGAGTCAGGGTAAGAGAAGGACACGAGGCCACCAGAGGACCCAAACCATAAAAGCCAAAGCAGAAAGAGCAATTTTAAGAGTTCACTTTAGATAAAGCATTTAGTGGCCCTGTGTAAAGCCAGGGCAGATAAAGACCTTGCCTTCCAGAAAGCTATTTGACCCATATGAATCAAATTTCAGCCAGCTCTAGCAGACTGCTATCACTAGGCTGAAGGTAGTGCCTCCTGAGCCTCAGCCTTCCCAGATGCCAATTGTACAGGGAGAGAATTTAGTATTAATGGAGCTGTATCACACAGTTGCACTCAAGTGCCATTATCATTATTAAATGCCATCAGCCTTCACCTAATTTCCACCCATCATTGACAGGTATGATTCTCAGCTAATCCCAAAAAAGGGAAGGGGTAGCCAGCTTCAGTAAAAACCTACACCCCTGCTTTTAACCTTCTTTGTCTAGCAATGTGCAAAATTACCGGGGCTCTGTCATGCTGAAGACAGACATACTGTCCACAGCATCTTACTTGGGGAAGTCAAGGGACCAGATCTTTTCCAACCATCAGGAAAGCAAACAAGCGGTACTGGCTTTTTCTACAGAAAATATTTATTTGCAAGAAATGAAAAGCATAACATACTTCGCTACATACATGTTTAGGCTACAAAAGCAAGTAGTCTGTTCTCTTGTAGAATCAAGCTGATGATTTCAAAAGGAAAACTATTAATTTCTTTCCACCCAATGGACATGTTTGCAGCGTGAACAACCAGGTAGGGCTGTATCCAGATGACAGCACTTGTACAAAAATAGGGAGGCCATTGAACACAAGTACTCAGAGCTAAATAGACTTATGGCAAAAGAACAGAGAGATCTGCAGTCAGAAAAGGCTCCAATACAGTTTATCAGGGAGTACAGGTGGTGTTTTTGCACTAGTTTTAAATGCTTGCACAAACCCATACTGCATCCTCATGAACAGAGTAAAAGTGAAAGATCAGCTGAAATGCCTTAAGGGTACCACAAGGTATTGGTTCGCATGGACCAAGGCAATGGCTTGGGCTCTGGATATGTATTTCTCCTCAAGAAGCTAACACCACGTAATTTACCCTTGGAAGGCCCAGCGCAGCTCAGGAAAACTGTGATGTATGATGATGTACTTAGATCACAGTGTGACTCTCTGAGAGCAAACTGCTTCCCTCACTGGCATCCTACTGGGCCTGTGGGGCAGTTATGGCAGTAGAACCTTTGGGGAAGGGAGATCTTCAGGTCCTCTCCCAGACAGCTAGTTCAAAAAACTGCATTCCTTGAGGTGTCAGCTCTCGGTGGCCACATTTAAGGCTAACTTACACTATTAAAAAAAAAACCCAAACATTGAAAGCCACAGTTCTGCAGAACAAAAATTACACCAGAAAACACAATAAAGCTGAAAGCAATTGTTCTTTTCTACCAAGCCAGAGCAGTCCTACAGACAGGCCACACAGTCTATGCACACACACAAACAATACAACTTTCACTCGACAACTGCTAATACGACAGACTTCAGACAGCAATTCACAGGACAGTGTTATGAGTGCTGGGTGATGCGGAATGTGAACAGGTTTCAGAGAAGCGCCTGGACTTTCTGTTGCACCAGGTGGAATGTGCCCTGTGTGTTCAGGTGGATGCCTTTATTTTGCAACACTTACTACATTAAGAAAACAACTCTTGTGGTTTTATTTTTGTTTTTAATTACTCACCACGCACACGTGCATAGACACACACATGCACGCACTCGCTCTTGCTAGCTGTACAAATGAAGAAAGCAAGATGCTGTTACATCAGCAACACTCAATTTAAATCTGGTACGGTAAAGTCAGATACAAGCAGAGTTCTGTTAAAAGAAATTGATTACCTGCCTCTGCTTCCCCCTCTCTCCTTTAATTATGGGCTGCTAAAGTTCAATAACATTTTTACCTGCTATAAGGGAAAATGGCATATACCACAAATGTCAAAAAAGCATAAACAGGACTGCATAGTACTAAAGAGCAAAGCTAAAACAAGGGGGGAACTAATGAAAAAAATTATCATTGCTGATTTAAGGAATCAAGAACTTGAAGGTTTCCCTGGGACACCAAGTGTCCCTTCACCTGCCATTTCTTTCATCTTTTCTGTAAGACAGGTCTACAAATCCAGCTTTCCTGTATTTTGTTTTCATCTATTCAGTTCCAGCTCTTGGAGGAAAGAGCACGGAGATGGGCTTTAGGGCGGAGAAGAAACTACTGCTAATAAAGAACATCCAAACTCCATTTCAGCATCACATATGAAAGCTTCCTGCAAGATGCACTCTTTTCTACATAGGAAGTCAAGTCATAAGTATACCTTTGTAGAGCAAGAGAAAGGCCTGACATGAAAACCACAAAACCAGATGGCAATTGCACTCTCTGTCCTAAAGTCTCCAAGGAATGCTGATCACCTAAGCAATGTAGGGCTAACAGGCATCACACCCTCAATATATCCCTGAACAACTCCTATCATTCTATTGGCCATGAGAAAGTGATAATATCCTGGTCCATTGATTGAATCCTTACCTCTTATTTGTCATTTGGGCCTTAACACGTAAGTTGGTTCATTCATCTCTGAAATCCCCAAAGGTGTTTATCCCTAACACTATAGCACAAAGCAGCAAAACATTATAGCACTACACTACTTAAATAGGCTAGTATAACTTTTGTAGTTACAAAGTACTGACCTACCACTTCACCTTCAGAACACAAAATGTTCCTTTCCTAATTAGTGACTTGAGAAAGAAATATTTTAGTCACCATGAGTATAAAAATACTCTGTATACTTCTGTTCTCAGCTGCGTGGGTTTTGTACAATGGCCTCTTGGCATTAACTAGAATCTAGAGCCCAAATACTCAGTGGAAATCCCTCCCAGCGTAGCAATTAGTATCATTCATTTATTTGACCTACATTCTAAATGTGTCTAGACAGAATTCACCACCAATAGTTTTGGGGGATGGGACTGGAGAGGTGGGTTGGTTTCTTTGGCGGAAAAAAAAAAAAAAGAAGAAGAAAAGTTTTTCGATTCATTTTCAGCTCTACGTCAAAAAAATTAAGAATACATTTTACATTGTTACATAGAGAGCTATGGAAGAGGTCCCCTGACAGTCTAAATCAGACCTGCAGCCTCCAAAAGCAGTAAGTAGAAGCGTGCTGTGTTATATCAGCTGGGATCTGGCCTAAGAACCTCAGCCTAATCCATTATTAGTCTGTGCTGCTGAAAAAATACTGAACAGTACAGATAAAATAAGAGAAAAGCAGCAAAGAACTATAAATAGCCTGGGGAAAAAAAAACCCCACAACATTATCTACACATTGGTAACAAGGTTAGAACTGTCACATGCCCTCCACTGCATACTTTTTACATATATATATATATATATAAAAATAATGCCCTAAATTCCATCATAGTTTATCCTCATAGAAGCAAAGATCCAACAGATCCAGACATATTTTGAAGTTGTAGGCCAAAAGGTAAGTTTACTTTTGTGTATAAAATTGTTCTGATAAGCAGCATAATATTACAGCCAAAGACTTTAAGGATCAGCTAGAAGTCCTCTACTGGAAACAGAAATTATATAGGGCAAAAGCCCTTTGCCTACCCTGTCTATGCACACACATTATTCTACAGCACCAAGTCACTGATTATTGGAAAAAGTATACTGGCAGAAGGCTAAGACTTCAATTTAGATGGGTTAATTAAAAGGACATACCAGCATACTCCCTGAATACACCTTACTACTCCTTCCCTATGCCCTTAACACAGAGCACATACATCTGCCTCTCTGTGTTGTCTGTAGTGTACCAATAGTCTCACTTGGATCACCCCTGGACTGCTGAGGCTGGCAGTGTGATTGCACAAGTCCTGCCTTCTCTGTCCCCGTGCTAAGAACTTAATATGAGCATCAACTACCTCTGGAAACAGTAAGGTCCCTGTAATGTAACCGCCTGCGGGTAGGTGATGACAGAAGTTTCTTTGGCTCCTAGTAATAGCAGAGGAACCTGTTCTATTGAGGCCCCTGAAGAAAAATGATCACAAACATACTAAAGTAAAGCAAATGTTTTCCTTATTATAAAGAAGTCATATTGAATATAATAAATCCCCAATGTGTGTGCTAGGTTGAGATTCCCCAAAAGAGTACCTAAAAATAACTTAGAGGATAACAAAAATTAAGATTATAGAATTAGATTATCAAATAGGTAAAAAAAAAATTGGTACAGCCATACTGGCTTGGATGAGTTAGTTCAGAGGCCTGACCCAGACTGTGGCCAGCTTAAAATGCTCCAGATGAAAACATGACTACCTCCCAATGAGATTTGAATTGACATGCCCAAATGAAGCAAACTAAAGGGCAAAGATTTAATGGTGACTAATGCACTAGGTTTTGGAGAGAGGGGGTTGTTTGGCCTTTGCAGAATCATCTGTTCTTTAAGTATGGAAAACTAATTCAACTTTAGTTTTAACACAGTGAAGTCAGATGTATCTGCAATGGGAGGTGATCCATTTAACTGGTAGTGGGCATGAACTCAGAGTGGCCTCCTACTTATAGAAAGTGCAAACTGCAAGAATAGCAAGAGCAGTGTTGTGCTTGACAACTTGAGACCTCTTTTGCAGAAGACTTAACCACTCAGTTGCCCTCAGAGGTGACAAACCATGGGTGCTCTGAAGAAAAGTAAAAAAAGACTGTTTAAAGAATTTTCTAAGCTATGACCTTGCCCACTTTGACAGCCATACAGTAATGGCAGGGTCAGTCCCAGCTTTCTCCAGCCACTTTGCTGACCTCATGTGGCTAAGCAATGCAGCTATCCCTTGTGGCAGCCACCAGGGTTCATTATTTATGTGAAGTCACGTTGTACAGGCCTTTGAGCAACACGGTCTAGTGGAAGGTGTCCCTGCCTGTGGCAGGGGGCTGGAACTGGATGAGCTTTAAAGTCCCTTCCAACCCAAACCATTCTATGACTCTAAATCACTGGAAAAAAAATTTACAAAAAACTGTTGGTGTATATCGGAATGATTCAGAGGACCCATTGGGATCACTGGGAAAGGAAAGAGGCTTCAGGGAGGAGACTCACCCATGCAAAGAAGAAAACACTTGCAAAATAAGACTACAGCCACATTTCTCCTCTAATTGCCACTAAAGGTAAAATAATCAAAAGGCACTTGCATAGAAGAACAGGGCATTACCTAGAAAGCACATCTGTACACCAAAACTCATTACCAGCTCATGGAGTCAGGCATGTGTTTCAGTGTCACTAATCTGAAACACCCTCTTAAAACAGCACAGTGGAGGCTGTTCCACAGCCCCCTGCAAATTCTTTCCATTCATTTCACTGAGTTTTGAGTCCAGCAAATAGGACACTAAGGGAAGAAAGCCTAAGGAAAATGAAGAACAAGAAAGGAGCTGGTGTGGCAGCTGCTGTACAAATCCAGTATTTTACAAAATAGAATACATGCAGGAGATATCTACTTTACATGGTAAAAAATTACTTGTAAGGCTAGGTTAGTTTTTCCCTTATTTATCATTAGCAAAAAAAAAATTAAAAATCTTCAAAATTTTTTTTTTTTTTTTTTTTTTACATTGGCTTCTTCTGGTAAAATGTCAAGTAGCTCTGCTGGCCTGCTGAATTAGGCTTTTCAGCTTAAATCCATCCTCAGTGGAGTCTGAGTGCCCTTCTGTAGTAACCAGATAAAACCCTGCTCAAATCTTGGAGCAGGTTCAACTGCACCACTGCAAGGGTGAATTGCAAGAAGCACAGCTTGGGCAAAGACATGACCACAGACTGAGAGAGGAAGAACCCTTAAAGGCAACACCTACATGGGACAAGGAAGAAAGAAAGCAGAAAGAAGAGTACTGGACCAGGATGGATCTGAATACTGCTCTTGGCATTTCCACTGAACTTGGACCAGTGCCCTCTCATCCCTCTTTTGCCTTGTCTCTTGCCTACACACTCAACTCCTCAGATCAAAGGCTGTCTTGCTATACAGTTTATGATACATTATCTACCACATCCAGGCCTCAACTGTGCCTAGCTGGGGCTACCTGTACCTCTATCTTTTTGGCTAAGCAACTGGTCTAAGATCACATCTCTGGAGAAGGAGATAAGAGGAAGGTAAAAGACATGGCTTTATTACAGGGCAACTCAAGTGTGTGGGGAGGGAATGGGTGTTCTGTGATACTTGTGTGTCCACTTTCAGTTCTCCCAGATCACTTGAAGGATTTGGGAAGCTCATCTGTCTTCATTGCAACTGCCTGAACAAAATCTTGGAAAGCTAATAAATACTATTTACAACAGTAACAGGAAGATGGCAAGGAAAGGAAACAGGACGATCTGAGACCAGGTCTACATAAGAAATTCCATCAACATATTTAGAAGCCAATAAATTAAATCCATATGGTCCTCTCAGGAGGCACTTCTGGTTTAAGCCTTACATTGATTTAGCTTTGTTGGGAAGGAACTGATCTACGATAAATAGACTATCCTTAAGCAAACTAAAGGACATCCACCCAAAACATTGCATAAATTTAGCAAAACCTGCTTTCTAAACAGATTTAGTTAAAATAGTATAATTCTCCCACACAAAGTGTGACAAGACAGCAACTGATCTTTGCTTAAATTCCATAAGGGTGGAAGCAATAAGGAAACCTACCAAGGCTGCTTTTGATCCAGAGAGAAACCCACCCCACTAATGACAAAGAAGCTGAAGGAGAGAAGAGAAAGAACTAGGGGAGGACAATTCAGCAGTATCACTGTCCATCCCCAGTATCAGGGACCTTCCTTGTCCCTTCAGAAGCAGGCTACATACATGCTTCTCAATCCCCATAAAAGGCTCAAGTGCTGTAGACCAGTAGGTATGGAGCTGTGGCTAGATTCTGAGCAGCATCATGCTCCTCTTTCTCTCAATTACCTTCTCCCAAAAACCCACATGCTCCCATCGGGTTTGCATATTTCACTCTTCTAAAGAATGTCTTTGTGCTCAGATTAGGATGTGTGCATGCATGCACACACCCACCAGTCACCAGCACACTGCTGGCATCATCTGCCATCATAATTTAATCCTGTCCTTGCAGTGTCAGACAGGAAAGGCATAAAAGCAAATACAGGGACTGTGTGTGAAGCGAGAAAGGGAGTTACAAAGACAAGAGATCCCATCTGCAGACACAGCCTCACCAGTCAGTGCAGAAGTTGAACTCCCTCTCTTTTGTGCTTTGGTTCACTGAGGATGACAAGTCAGGGGGACTTTGGTTGAAAAGATGTGGGAAAGAGGGAAGTCAAGAAAAAAGGCCTTTTTTATTTTTAAGCGGTGGCATTGACTCTTCTATCTATTTCAATTATCTTCAGTGTTTCATTTCCTTCTAGCTCGGAGTTGACTCTGCAGGGAACAAAAAATCAAAACAACAAAAGTTAACACTAATAGTGATTTTTAAAAGCACAAATCCTGCCTGAATTGGCAAATGCTAAAAAGGCACCCGGTATTTACCAGGTACTTGTCAACTGGAGTATGGTAACACACTGAATTAGTCACCTTTCTGGCTCTAGGTATAACTTTGACACAAGTACTCAGAAGTTATGCTTGGGTGATATGGTTCATCCTAGCCCACAGAATAGCATGCCTTGAAACAAAATCCTTCACTCTTTGGTGTGCTTGCTACTGCTTGTTCACAGAGGCCAAGGCCAACAGGACAGAGGCAAGACAAGGAAATGTACAGTGGAAAGAAAATTGCATACAAATATTTAAATCAGTGAATCTCCATCTTTTCAGAAGCCCCAAAAACGTACATTAATGCTAAAAAGAAAAAAAAATTATGGAGGAACTATGTGTTAAGTAGTTCAGATATTTTTACAGGTCTGTCTCTTTAGACAGAGTCCTGCAAACTTGCCCAGTAATGCTTTAGAAAGATTACTGCCGTGGGAAGCTCCAACTCTTCACACCCTAACCTCACAGAAAGCCCAGTGAGTCGCAGCCTTACACTTTTACCCAACCAGCAAAAGCTTATTCCTTTAGGAGGCACAGAGCTAAGTGCTTATAAAGTGGGTAAGTGCAACTAACAGGCTTACAGGAGTTAGGTTTCTGGCAGAAGCATTGAGTTTGGTAGCTTCATTACTACAATACTGTTGCAATAACTTTTCCAGATCACAGTATTTCTTTCTATAAGCTCTCCAGATAGAGACCAAACTCTTACTTCTTATTTCACAGTGCCCAGCATCGCTGAGCCCTTAGTCTCACTGACCTCCAGGCACAAATGACAGTGATGTTGAACACTCGTATGACAAGCTCTACCACCCTGTACTCACCTGTGCTGCTGCAGGCCCAGCAGCACTGATTTCTCTAGCCTTGTCTCGTTGGTTATTGTGAACTGCATGATATCATCCTGCTGTGTTCCCGGCATGGCTTCCAGGGACAGTGTTGTGTACTTGGAGGTATCTGCTTGCCTGTCATTGCGATCTGCAAAGGAGATTGGGCTTGACGACTCCTCCAGTTGGTGAGGCTCTTCATAAATTAGGAGACTCCTTGACCTCACTGCACATAAAGACAGGAGGCAAAAAGATTAGAAATGGGTTGCTTAGAGAACAAGCCTGGTCATTTCAGAATGTTCCAGAGCAGAACTAAAGTTGCTAATTCTCTTCTCTTCATTATGATTAACTGGTAATTTGACAGCTGAGAAAAGACATCACAGCAATGGTCCAGGTAGGAATCAAAAAGCTCTGAACTATTCACAAAACAAGAACAAAATGGAACAATTGCTTTGATAATATATACTGAAAACAGCTGGTTCATTATGGGTATGTAATACTAAGAATTTCCCACTCAGTCCTTATATTGTTTGTTTACACTGGCAAAGGAATGCCAGCTGAAATCAGCTGCACATTTTAACAGTATAAATATTTGCTACCGAGTAGAAATCCTGCTACCTTTTACAGACTACTAGCTTCAGTTCCACAAATAAAACCAAAAGTGCTTTAAACAGAATTACCAAGCAGGCTAGTGGGCTTTGCCTATGTTTATGAAGTCTGCGGCCATCAGCCTAGCTTGCCAAACTATCCTTCTTTGAAAAACATAGGTATGACAAACTAATGAGCAGAAAAGCAAGAAGTGCTTGAGGAGGAAGTAAGGGATGAGGGTGGAAACCAAGTACTAAAACACGACCAAGAAAAAAGCAAGACTGGGACAGTTGTCGCTTACCAATGGAGTCTGTGTAGGACTCTGGTGAGGAATGCTGCCTGGGCAACACCATCTTTGTAGCAGAAGGATATGGCCCATAGCTCTGAGAGAAGCTGCCAAAAACTACTGCAAAGCACAGCACCACCATCTGGCAAAGGGAGGATTCAGAAGAGGTTAAGTGCACTAGCTCTTGATCCACATGTGAACATCCTAACTAAAAATTAACAAAACACAGATATGACACTTTTCCAAAACAAGTAATTTGAGGCTATTTCCATTACTACATTCAGCGTCTGTTAGCAAAGATACATATACAATAACAATTCAGCGTTTCAAAAGGCAGATTTCAACACTGGAATTTGCTCTCAACATCTGTCACCATTTTGGCCGGTCACCTTATTTACTCCCGAAGCTGAAAAGCAGAAACAGCCACCATGTATGTTTGACAGATACTATCAGGAATTTCCACAGTTATTCCTGCCACGGGCCTGAGTCCTGCTTAAAACTGACAGAGAGCTACATATCTAGAAAAATAACTTCCATCAATTTATAGCATTAGGACAATTGAACTTGCTGGCTGAGTATCAGGAGAGAAAAGGGGAAAGTTTCATTCTAAGAATTTTCTTGTCCTGACTACTATGACTGAAATAGGACAGAGGCAGATTTACAGCTTTGGTCATATTTTTATTTGGAAAATCAATTTTCTCTTATGTTTATTTTTACTGGTATCAAAAGAACCAAGCATCATAGGTCACCCTTGCTATCATTTTACAACCCTGGACATTTCTAGCATTACAATATTATAGGAAATTATAAAACAGGTCACTCAGAGCAGTTCTTCTTTCATCACTGCAGCACCTAACCAAAAGCACAGGATCACTCTCCTCCAGAGCCTAATGCTCTCCCACAGCTATTAATCTTCATCAGCCAGAAGTCTCCCCTGTCTCAAAACTAATTGTCAAGTTATGAAGTTTTCCAAACTGAGAATTTGCAAGTGAGGGGCTTTGTCGAAGAAAGGATGTGCCTCTGAGTAGTGCAATGAAATTCTCATTCCTCCACAATTCCCAGCTTTAGCAAAACTCACCATAAGACAGGTCCCTGTCTGTGTGCTAGCTGCCTTACATGAACGGGACACTTTCCCAGCAACCATGGCTTGAAGTCTCTGCAACTGCTGCAGAAGTGTTCTGGAAAGCAAAGACAATAGACAAGCATCACACACACTGGTCTACTTGCTGGTTAAATAGCTTTTTCCTTCACATCCCACACCTGTGGAATAATAGAGCATGTATGATAAGGTACAGATAGTTAAAGCCCTCTCCTGGAAGTAGCAAGAAATATTTTTATTTTTACGAAGTTTTTACATGTAATAACACTGGGATTTTCAAACATCTTTCGGCCTTCCCCCAACTGACATCCCTGAACAATTACTGCTTTAGTACTTTCAGAAAGCTCTTATAAATAAAAACTGTGTTTTCAGTGTTTCTACAGGAAATTATTCTGGCAAGCATGCGAACAACTGAAGCTGCTCTACATGCAAGTGACTAGATGCGCAGACAACCTGGTTCTATGTCACAAACTCAGCAGAAGTTTCACCATTATTTAGAAAGACGCACAAGCAAGTTTATAACTGCGCTAATCAGTGGTAGAATATATAGCTACTTCATTTTTCTGAACGCTTGATGTACAGTGATCTACATGATGGACCATTTTCAAAGGGAAAGTCTTAAAGCCAGGCATAGGCACAGAGTCCATTTTTCAAACTCATTTATAAATAAAGTACTTTATTGCTATTTCCTAAATCCTTCAGTAGTTGATGAAAATCACAGATGCTTCAAGTGGCTACTCTGACTGTGTCTTTCAGAGGTCCCAACCACAACGGCAATTCTCCTGTGGTTGGAATCAACAGTCCCAGACCAGGAGGATATTCTTCTGTCTTTCTGGCTGATTTTCTTTTGCTGTATCATCAATTACTGTCATCAGGACACTAGTCATTTAAGTGGGAAATGATCTCAAAGTATGAATGATATATGGTTTTCACAGCAGTTTTCATTAAAGCTTTTCAACAGATGAGGAGTAACCCAAATGCCTGTCCTCAACAGAAATGTAGTACAGTTTTGTATCAATGTTACATTTGCTGTTTGTTTCGAGCTTTACTTTTCACTCCTCCTGTAGTCTCACAATCTATTGCAGAGGATAACCCCCACAAAACTCCCGGTGATGGCTTTGGAGGCTGTGACATCAAATGCTAAAGCAAGAGGCAAGGTCAGGATGTCACAGAAAATAGAAGGATTATTTTAAGATCAAACTGGCTAAAAGCTAATTGTAGGACAGACCCAGAGGTGCCTTCACAGCTCAATATACACTGGTCTGCCTATTATAGGTTTTTTTATCATCAATGCTCACTGCTAATTAGGGTTTAATGAATTCAAGGACTTCAGGAATGCATTCTGAAATGAGCACAAGGCATGCTCACAGCACAGATTTATCTGGGCCAGCAGATCCTTCTCAACTTGTTAAGGATGGATGTCTTTCATGCTCTTGAGAGGGTAGTTATTCTGCAACTCAGGATTTAAAACCAGAAAGTCATTCGTCTAATTCAGTCCTTTATTCACTATTAGGGAGAACCACAGGCAAATTAAGAGATAAAAACACTGCCCATCACATAAATGACACCATCCTAATTCCTTGCTCTCTTCTGTATCTGCTCCTTCTATTATCCACTACAAAGCATGGGATTCACAAAGACTTCAGTACATGGTATGCATCATTTTCTGGCACAGAACATGCTGCATACACTACTCGCACCATATGCCACCAACTATGCTATACAGCAATGCCTTTTTAACCCCACAATTTCTGTGCTATTTTAGAAGACTAAATCTTGCCCTCATTTCAGGCCTGAGTCACTGGGCTCAACATGGAACAACTTTGCAGAGTGAGGAGGAAAGAGCACTCCTCCTCCCCAGCTTGGGGGCTGGAAACAGCCTTGAAATGCTGATCCTTCTTGCCACTTTTTGTGGAGGCGTCAGTGAGAAAACAGCTAATGGCTGGTGAGGAAATGAACAGAGAAGAGGCAATTCTCCTCGTTTTGCTCATCTCTGCCTTTTTGTGTCCAATTTAAAAATCCGCTGGTCAGATTGGGCCCAGAAACCTGATTCCAAAAGACTCACTTTTTTGGGAAGCATAATTAGGCAGGTATTTTGAGGTGTCCTATACAGAGAGGAAGATTCATCTTCTACCTTATGTACCAACTATCTTCATATAAAATGTCTTTCTCTCCCAGGTCATTTATCTGTTAGAGAGCTACTGTCTTCTCAACAGACAAGGACACTGTATTGGGAGCTGACAGGCTACAGGTTAATTTCCAAACAGCAAGAAACAAGTTTGTTTGTTCAGAGGTGATACCAGTTTACCTTGCCACTTCCCGGTGCCTTTATTCTCTACTTGAATCTGGAATGGTGGAAGACCAGATTCTAAGGTCAAAAGACCTCCTTTCTCATGCAAAAGCTGCCTTCATTGTTACTGGATGGCTGCAGTAATTACTTGAACTAAGGGCAAAAGCGCAGCTATCTACTCTGTGGAATCGGGATTTATGTTAAACTAAGATGCTCCTAAATAGCAGCAGGAAGGCCACTAGTGCTTTTAGTGAAACACACCGCCTATGGCTAAATCCTAACAGGATAAAATGCAATCCCAAGGCAGGGTGCATAAGGGACTTTGCACCCACTAGGATTATTTTCACTGTGTCTGACACATTTCTCAGAGATATTCAATTAGAGGGTCACCTCGGTAGGAGGTGTGAACCTCCTTTCACGCTTTTCTCTGCCAATGGAAGCACCTCATAGGAAAGCTGTAAAGTGACTGAAGGCTCCTGCTCTCCCTTCCACACCCTGCCAGCAAATTCACTCTGCCTGTGATGTCTTGTTTTCATGTGCACATTGACATATTCATCTTCAGAAGAACCCCTTTCACTGCCGAAGTAAGGAACAAGTCAAGGCTTCTCCTTTGCTTCCAGTGACACTTTGATTAAGGAGAGAAAATTTGTCAGTACAGGACATGGCCACCTGGGACATGATTTTCTTAAGTCAGTGTTTAAAATCCAACATCAATTTAACCAAACAAAAATATAGACAGATAGCTGCTAGAGGACATCAAACACTGCTTATTTTGATTAAGATTTTTTTCCAGAGAATGCATCTACTTTGTGAGAAACAAAACCTAATTTTCATAAGGAGAGAGAAAAATTATTCTGTCTTCTAACTCTACACACAGATTCCTTCTCCGCCTGTCCTATTTGTAGGAAACAGAGCAAATCCCAAAGTAAGGTTTTCACTCAAAGACCACAATACTTCAAAGCAGAAAAAAAATCCACAATTTTTCCTTATTTGAACTACAGAGAAAAAAAAATAAAATCAGCAATTTTCCATCAAAGATATTTCAGCTTAAAAAACCATGATCCGGCTGCTTTGAAAACCAGAAATTGCTCCAGGGCTGCCATGCTTTGTCAACTATTATAAAAGTGGTCTGAAATGAAGTGCAAAGTATCTCGCTGTAACTTAAATCCAGATCCTTCACTCCTTGAAAATGACTTGGTAAAATGACTTTACCAGACTCAAATAAAGGAACAGACAAACAAATCAGTGAAGTCTGGCAGTTTTGGTGTTGATAAGCCTTTGGTGGGTCAGACTGATATGCAACTTGATCTTTAGATGACTGGGAGTTGTAGCAATAGCTTGAACAGAAGCATGAGAAATAGAAGAACATCCCAATTGTATTTATAAAGCCATTGCCTTTAAGGTGCCTGTCAGAGTGGTGATCCTCACAATTTGCTAGAGATTAGTCCACTGGAACAACTTCAGCAGCTACTTGCATGTACTGTCCACGTGTGACACTCTCACCCATATGCTAATTGGATCCTGTGTCTATCATTTCTCCAGGAAAAGCAATCATCAATATATTTATAAATACAGATTCAACAGAATTGAAAAGCAGAAGTACTTCTTGTATGTCATACACAGTACCAGATGTTTCAATACTTCTTAAAGCACAAATTGCCACGGCTCCCAGCTAGACAACACTGGTTCCAGAGACCACATTCAACCCCCTAGATCACTGACAGTTTCTGCCTTCAGGCCCAGTGCCAAAACATGAGTGGATCAAGCCTTCTTGGTGACTGGGACAAGCCACTTAAACTCAGTGCTAGCTGCTTCTCACACCCTTTGCTTTTTCTAAGACTGGAGTGCCCCACATGTTCAGATGCTACTCTGAACCAACGACAGCCTGGCTCACTTGTGGTTACAAGACATAACAGATATGCATGCAATAATGTGCTTCCTTAGTTTTGAGAAAACTGCCTAGAAAGGAACTTGGATGAGTTTCTTTTAAGGGACTGAGTCACATAAATAAGGAGAGGAAACATATGCTAGTGTTCTAATACTAAAGATGCCAAAAATGCTGCAGTCACCCACTCAAGAGTAATGAGAACTAAAAACTCCCCTGCATCTTGATCCTCAGTCTCCTGCTTTGCCTTTTAAGATGCATGAATGTCAAGGGAGGTGTTTATGGATGCAAATTTTTTGACCACACTTGCATCTTTTACAATACATCTTTTCAGAGCCAGAATTTCAGGCTAAGGCAGGCTCTGAGGGAAGATTGTTCTAAATTTTTTCATGTTACTGATAATAATGGAGGAACTTTTTACTAGAAATTCTATTGTTTCCATGGTTTGGAGCCAGATTTTGAAATGCAAGCAGTGTTTCCCTGAAGTCTGAGGTATGTATCTGTGAAAATGTGTTCTATATATAGAATAACATGCTCTAAAAACCTGATTGCACATACTGAAAGGAAACTCTGCTCTTCAACCGTTTTATGTTTTGGAAATTGCCCCTCAGTTCATCTCAACTCCAGCCAGACTATAAGAACATGAAACCGACTTACAGTACATACACATGCATGAACTTTTAAGGTAAACAGCTATAACCCAATTTTCCAACAATGTAAAAAACCCCAACTTTGTCTTCATCTACGCTTGAATGCATGAACTTTTATTTTCCTGTTGCCTTTCTTCCACTATTACAATTTTTCACAACAAAATAACAGCTCTAATGTTTGTAGATCTACTTTTAGATAATAACTTCAATGACATCTTAATTCTTTTCTGCATTGAACACCCAAAGTTGCAGCTAAAGTCAACTGGGACTGTGCTTTGAGCATATCAAATAACATACATTTGTGTATGACTCCATGCTAGGTACTTTGAGAAAAAAACATAAATTTGGGCATGCAAGAATAAATCAATACTGCGTAATTTTGACCATCACTGCTTTGAAATTTCATTCCTGACTGTACACAGGAGATGAAAGTACCAGTTATAGGATGCTGTGAATACAAGTTCTGAAATGTCTAAACAGTTTCTGGATGCCCCATTGTCGTGGTTTAAGCTGTAAATCAGCCACGCAGTTTGTTCATTCACTTCCCCCTCCTAAAAGACCTGTAGTG